>QMIH01000879.1:200305-219749 GCA_003987875.1 Clarias batrachus
ATATATATATATCAGCCACAGAACCTTCTGCAACTTTAGAACAGAGAATTCATAATGAGCCATCCCTTTTATTTATTTTTTTTGCAGTGGCTAAACAAACAATGTTTTACTGTCACAGTAAACATTTCTTCCCATTTCTTGCATTAAACTACATTTTAAACATTTGCACAGTACTGCACAGATCTAGATCTCTGAAGTGAAAGGGGTTTTTGAGCCTGTCCCTTTGCATTCTTTTTAAAAAAAAAGGGTTTTCCTAATGGTACAGTTGATAATTAGCTATCTGCTTCTACATTGAATCATGTCTTATATGGTAACAGTCTCTACATATGTGATTTTTCTCACAAGAATAATCACTTTTCAGTGATGTTTATATGATGTTACATTGGTTTAATTTAAATGCTTTTTGTGAATTCAGGGCATATGCATGAAATGCATCTTGAGATTTTATTTTTGTTTGTATGGGATCACATTTTACACACATTATCACATGTTAAATGTATATGGCTTTTCTTTAGAGATTTTACATATCAGTGATCAAGTCGGTAGTTTTGCCTAATTGTGAAGGATTTTAACAAGTTATGTCACTGAAGTGTAACATACATTAATGACTTCAAATTGTAATGACTTGCAAATTGTTGTATTAAATATGTTTCAGACTAGAATAATCGTTTAAGATCAAATACCCACACATTAATTTATAATTCATTGGTTCTTAATATAAGATGGATTGGTAAATATACAGTATACATACATATACAGTTGGCAGTAATAAGGCTGAAGGTTTATTAATTGTCGTCAGTTCAAAAGGAACATTGATATGCATATCTGCACAGAAACAGCACATCATAAATGGCCTAAATGAAGGTCACATTTTAGATGTTTCAGTGTACTAATTAGGCTAAGTTAGATTTATGGTAATATGGGATATGGCTAGTGGACAAAGGCTAAAAGTTAAGAATCCTTAATAATGGGGAACACAGAAATCAACCTGAATAAATATTCAGACTGTTTAGATTAAATAAAAAGTGGTTGCTTATATAATATGCTATTTCCTTTTCTGCAATACAAATAGTTTTTTGTAACAGTAAATTTTGTGGGGGAATACCAATGTTTGAAAATCACAAATGTTGTAGTACTGACTCAATAATAAAGTTATAAAATAAAAAATAAAAACAAACTATGACAAAGTTTGTACTAAATATACAGGATGTGCAAGACTTTTGCACAGTACTGCATAATAACTGTTTCCTGATATACTGTATGTAATCTACTGTATATACATCACAAGCCAATTAGATTGCTTCATTGATTTTCAAAGTTTTATTTGATGCATTAAAAGATGCAATATCTCACGAACAAATGCAGAGAGCATATACTTATAAACAGTGTGATGTTATTTTTTTTTTAGCATTGCTTTCCATTTTGTGAAATTAAAGGTGAAATTGTTTGGCCTCTCTGTGGTTTGTTCTTGACCTAAAACTAAATGCATTCTTGTACATTATGAATTCACAGAGGTAAAGAGGAATCTGGTCAATCTTACAGCACCATGGACAGCACTATAGATATTCAAGCACACACAGCTCTTTAACCCGTAAACAGGAAGACAATTAAATAGGTATGGGAAATTTATTTTCATGGGGAGCCTGAAGCTTATCTCAGGTGACTTGGGCACAAGGCAGGATACACCCTGGACAGGGTGCCAGTCACAAGCGTGTACAGTACACACTCACACACTATAGGCGATTTGGAAATGCCACATCTTACCAGGGAGAATATGAACACTCAACTCAAACCAATGATCCTGGAGGTGAGAGGCTACAGTTCTGACCACTATGCACATTGATTGTTTAGGTATGCAGCACGGTGGCTGTGGTGGCTTAGCACTGTCGCCTTTAACCTCTCACCTCGGGTCTTTGTGCATGGAGTTTACAGTACATGTTCATCCTATGCTTGATGGGTTTCCTCCAGATCCCCCGGTTTCCTGCCACAGTTCAAAAGCATGCAGATTAGGCTAATTGGCATTCCCAAATTGCTCATATTGTGTGAATGAATGTGTGAGTGCACATATATGTATGTCTTGTGATGGATTGGCACCTCATCCAAGGTATACCTTGCCTCATGCTCTAGGTCTCCTGGGATAGGCTCCAAACCCCCTGTATACAGAAAAAAGCAGTATAGTTGATGATGAGTGCACACACACACACACCACACACACCACACACACACACACACACACACACACACACACACACACACTTGACATGACACAAGCATGACCCATTTTGTACATATGTTTAATTATTTTTTATGAAAACAATAAATAAACAAACAATCTACAGACAACATAACGAATCAACAAAAAAAAGATTAAAGCAAATTTTATTGAGACAGACAAACTAACAGACAATTACATCCAGAAAGACAGACATACAAACTGACCAAAATGAATACAGCCAGACAGCCAGAAAGATACATAGGCCACAAGCAGTCCAATATTTACTCGCAAAACACCTAACCAAAGACCAAAGATGGATTTGTGTGTGTGTGTGTGTGTGTGTGTGTGTGTGTGTGTGTGTGTGTGTGTGTGTGTGTGTGTGTGTGTGTGTGTGTGTGCGTGTGTGTGGCTTTAGTGACATTTAAAACTCATTTTTCATTTAACATGCTTCAGGCTGTGTTTTGAAAATAAAAGTCATCTGTGAACTGCATTTGGCTTGATGAATATCCACTGAGTGAACCGTGAACCTCCTCCTCGGTGTTTGCATATTGACTAAAGCAAAAATCAATGCCTCCTCTATAAGTGCTGCCTGGTCACAGTGGGACATTGAGTGAAGGGTAAAACAGAGAAGTAGGTGATGGAAAATGCAGTCACATAAGGTAATTGAAGGAGGAAAGGTAGATGACTCTCTTTAAAATTCTATTAATATCCTGGTGATAACAGATACTTTCAATAGATATCAGAACCATTTTTTTACTTTCCTATACATCACGATTTTGGACAGTGTGACAGCCTTTAATATGTCTGTGAGCAGCTGAAGAACACATTTTGATTGCTGGATATCCTTCTTAAATATTTATATGGCTATAAACCAGAAATTAAATTTCATATGAATAAAACATATTGTAGTTTTTTTTAATGGAGTCATGTGACATATGGATGCACACAATCAATTTTATTTTAGTGTAAAACAAAACCAGGCTATCTACATTTTTATTCCTGACCTCCTGGCTTGAGCAAGAAACAGGCTGTGCACAGACAGTTTTAGCTCCGGGCAATCCAGAGAGGAAATCCCATGTATATTGCATGTCCTGCATGTGACCACAAAGTATATCGCTGTACACATCTTACCACATGTTTGCCTTCAGCTTTTCTTTGGTGTAGACTCTTGGATTGTCTACCAGATAGCTATATATTTCATGCTGTTTGATGGCTGGCCAGCAGGTCAGATTGTCTGCCTCAGCACATATAGATCAGATAGGTTTACACCACTGCTGAGAGGTTATTTATTTTTTGTATTTCTTGTATTTTGCAGACACTGAAATACCCAACACTGAGATCTTCTTGTGTAAACAGGCTAACCACTGCAGCTAGTTTGGCTGCTGTTTGGCTTTCAGTCTATTCATTGTTATACATTAATTCTTCTAATTTGTGCTTTTTATCTAAGGGGTCATTACATCAAATCATTTGATCCACAAAATCTGGCACAGGTTTTTTTTACACTGGATGCTCTTCCTGTCACAACTTGCCTATTTTCTAACCGGGCTCCGCACCAGCACTGCATACAGTGGCAAACCAGTGGTGATGGAGTTTAAACCCCTCACCCTCTCATCAGCAACCCGAGAGCAGAGCCTATCAGGGTCAGATCTATGGTGCCACTGAGGTCATATGATGCTAAACATTTGTTATTATTTGGAGGGTTATCAGTTAAAAATGTCCAGACCACAAACTATGCACTACATGGTCACTAATTATTATAATGTGGTCATGAGAAACTAAAATCAAATCCTTGACTTGTGTAGTTCACAATTGAATACTGTAAGTCCTACGATATTACAATTAATTTATGGCATGAATGGATGAAAGTCTATTTGCATTTGGTAATTTTATAGGCTTATACATGCTGAAGTGAAAGTACATGCAATACAATCCTGAGCTGGCATACACACTACTTGCAATTTAGGAACACCAATTAGCTTAATCTGCATGCGTTTGGACTGTGGGAGGAAATTTGTGGAGGAAATTCACCAAGCACGGGGAGAACAAACTCTACACACACACACACACAGGCCTTGTTTGTATTCCTGCCTTAAGACCAGGGTTCCCAAGATAGGCTCTGGATTCACTATGACCCTTCCCAGGACCAACTGTTTTCTAAAGATGAATTAATAAATCCCCCATGCTTGTGTTTCTGTGGTCTCGGTGGTCTGGACTTATTTATTTTATATAACAGTTGCCATAAATTAAGGATTTTTTGGCCACAAAACAGATACCAAGGGACGTAACTCATGGTCTTACCAAATCATCTTACTGGTTATGAACCAGCTTAAAGCAGAATGAGAATATCTCCTCAGAAATAAATGTACTGGATTTTGCTTTTCCATTGTCCATGGGGTGATAACATCAAGGGTGCTTCTATTGCATTTTTAACCCAGAAGGTGTAAAGCTGTACTCTATACAGTATAAAGCTAATTAAATGTTCAGTACATGCAAAAGACCTTTGGTGGTAGCAAGCCAGCATCAAATAACAGGCACAGTTTTACTTGCACAGTACTTTTACTTCTAAGCGACAAGCCAAGGCAATGATGGACATTTCTGGGAAGCACGTGTCAGCTGCATTCAAAATCACCCAGATTAAACAGTGGTGCACCAACACAGTCTGTTCCCCGATCAAGTCTTTTTTTCTTCTGTTTTGCTCTCACATGTTTAGGTTCTGCAGCAGATCATGGGGGCTGCAGAATCGTTAAAACCAGTACTACAACTTCGAGCCTCGAGCTCCGTTTAAATGCGCAGTATGCCTCTTAATATATTGTATTACAGTATTGAGACCACTAGTACAGAGTCAAACGCGATTGCCTACTTGACCATTAGTCTCTGAAAACAGCGTAAAAAAAAAAAACGCTCGATGGTGGAAAAAGGCGCATGGGTGCGTGCAGCTCCCGGTAGACGCTCCCCTCCACATTGCTCAGGGTTGCCAGGTTGGCTCAAGAAACACAAACCATTGTTTGAAAAAAAAAATAAATAAAATAAAATACAATATATATATATATATATATATATATTCTTCTTATATATTCTTTTTATATATTTTTTTCTTTTTCTATACTATTATTGAGTATTAGTTGCATTTCTATTTACACATGTTTGAAAAAGGTGCAGTCAGTGCTCCGTAATACTGTAAGACCTAAACCTAGTGTAAATTGTCACTTTAAGTACGCAATATTGCACAAGTATTGAAAAATTTACATTTACATACATTAACTAACTATTGGCCTAGTGTCAGAACTAATCACAGCAGTGCAGAATGATTGGTTTTATACAACAGTTCTAGAAACACTCACTCACACATTCAATCACTAACTCATTGGCTATACCGCTTTACCCTATCTATGGGCCTTGAACCTATCCCAGGACACTTACAGTAGGAAAAGGGGCGGGGCACTACCTGGACAGAGTGCCAATCCATCACAGGGCACACACTCACACACACAGTCATTCACACACTACTTGCAATTTGGGAACGCCAATCACCAAGCATGGAGAGAACATACAGTACAAACTCCATGCACACAGACCCCAAGGCGGGAATCAAATCCGGAACCTGGACGTGCAAGGCGACAGTGAGCGCTAACCACTATGCTACCATGCTGCCCCAATCTGGAAACAATAATTTGATATTCCGTAAGTGACGTTTCAGACATCGTACAGCCAGATAATGATTTTTGTGATTTTTGCTCTGTCAGTGGAACTCCAGAAGATGCTACACTCACTTTAGCCAGTCGGCTATCTGGGTAGCTAGCTCATATGGATGGCAAAATGAAATGACAGTAATCTAAACATTTTTCATAAAAAGCAAAGAAGACTGCAAACTGTGCTTTGTAGAAAATAGCAAGAAGCTCTACAGCATTATTGTACACTATGTGTAATCTGATAAAATAGTTTATGGCATATAAAATGCTTCTTTAATAGAGAGAACAAGGGCTACTGCAGTATGTGTGTAATGCAGTATCTGTAAGCATGGTCCTTAAAAATCAACATAAACTGCTGTGAATTGCCTGAAGCTATTCCTGAGCATGAAGCAAAGACTTGCATGTGAGAGCACTTCAGTTCTGCGAGCACTGAGCTCTGAGTCAGGCATCAATTCACCGCAGTCACTATTACTCTAGGTTCTTCTCTGCTCTCTATTAAAGATACAATATAAATGGAATAACATACACAAAAAACATATTAAATTCTGGGTAAAGCAAGGGTGTCCAGTCATATCATAGAGACCCAGTGCGAGTGCAGGTCTTTATTCCAGACAAGCAGAAGCCACACCTGATAGTCCATTATAACAAAAGATGAACTCATTATACAGATTTTGTTTCAGTGGTTAAAGCATTGGGCTATGGTTCAAAAGTTCAAAACCCCATCACTGCCAAGTTGTCCCTGTTGGGCCCTTGTGCAAGGCTTTTAACCCTCAATTGTACAGATGTATAATGTGATAAAAAATATAATATGCTCTGGATAAGGGTGTCTGCCAAATTGGGCTCAGTGTGAGTGCAGATTTCCATCCGAGACAAGAATCAACCACACTTGGTAATCAAGAAAGGCTTCTGGTCTACGGATGGAGCCGTGGGTTTGAATCCCACTTCTGACATGGGATTTTGTGGGAGAGGTGTAGCTCAGTGGTTAAGGCATTGGACTACGGTTCAGTAGGTCACAGATCAAATCATTATCCAGGTGTCAGGATGGCGAGGCGGTCTAAGCTGCCGGACTCAAGGTTCAGATCTTTCGCCTGTGTGAAAGAGGATCTTGGCCTCCAGTTGGTGGTGTGGTTTCGAATCCCATTTCTGACATGAAGAATTTTGTGGAGTAGGTGTAGCTCAGTGATTAAGGCATGGCCCAGAGGTCCCTTTCCCCCTTAACCCTCAACTGCTCAGATGTATAATTGGAGAAAAATGTAAGTTGTTCTGGATAAGGGTGCCATAAATGGTGCTTTATTTGAAATGAAATCCTGCATTAATTGATTTATAGAAGCAAACAAATATATACAGAGTTTTAAATCTTCTCTCCCTATGAATGCGTAATATTCATTTCATTTTCATTCGTATTCATTTCAGTATTGGTACTGGAAACGACGAGTTTCCAGTAAAAAAAAAAACAAAAAAAAACAAAAACGTACTATGAGCTATGCATCTCCATTAGTATTGGAGCGTAAAAGCACGCAATCTGGCAACACAGCGTGCCGAGGTCCCCTCTCCCCACCCCTTGTCTTGCATGTGGAGCGTCTGCTGGCGGACGGACTTTCTGCACCAGGGTTCGCGCCACTGCGGGGGGAAAAGCAGCAGCAGCAGCGGCGGAGGAGATGGAGATGGATTGCTGATATCTGCCTTTTCCCGTTTCCCGTTTCCTTTTTTTCCCCCACCCGGCTGACGTCATGCTCCGCGTCTCTCCATAGTTTTAGCCGAACAAAATGAGGATTTCTTGCCATCAGCTTTTACTGATATTTTCCTGCGTCCGCGGACTCGCCATGGGGGCTTTCCCGAGCAGCGTTCAGATCGGTGAGTTGCGGAAAGCTTCCCGAGCGCCTCATCCTTCATCTCTCCGCTCATCAAGTGTACATGACTGAATGAATGCGTGCGCGTGTCAACTTTGAAGCGAAGCCTCGGCACGTCACTTGTGCGTGCTTGTACCTGCGCGCGAGTGCGTGCTAGTTAAATAGTAGAGTCTGTTTTACTAATGTTAATCGATTGCTGTTAATCCTGTCATCCGTTCGCTGTCACGTAATCCGGAGCGCGCGCCACTGCAGTGCGCCCTAAACGCCACTAACCGGGATGCTCTACTTGGAAAGAGCGGATAGGATGGTGTTATAGACACAGAACAGCGAATGGAAATGACGTAAAACTTTAAAGCTTGCTTTTTAAAATCTTTTTTTTCTTCTTCGCCCTGTCATGTTGCTGTTTTATTGCGCAAATCCCTCGTTTAGAATTCACCAGGCGTTTTTGCGCTCCGTCGCGCGCGCATTCCTCTGTCACCCAAAAGTGCCTTCCTTAATTGTATTCCAGCACTGCATCAAGCTCTGTGTCACGTTCTTTACATCCTCCCCTCTTGCTTAATAAATATATCAATTGATATATAAATGCATGAATGAACGTGTCGATCACTGGTCTAATTCAGTTTGATTTGTGCTCACACAAGCATATGCTTTCCACCTCTGGATCAGCTTGGACCTTTCATTTCCATTCACGCTTTAGATGCCCATAATTAAGTCATTTCCCCCAAAACCTATAACCAAATAACAGTCCTCATATTTGGCACAGAATATAATATATATATGTATATATATATATATATCGCTGTCTCTGTCTTCATCCTTGCGTCTCTGTCTCACCCCTGCAGGCGGGTTGTTCATCAGAAACACAGATCAGGAGTACACTGCCTTTCGCTTGGCTATATTTCTGCACAACACAAGCCCCAATGCATCAGAGGCGCCCTTTAACCTGGTGCCCCACGTGGACAACATCGAGACAGCTAACAGCTTCGCCGTCACCAACGCCTGTGAGTCCTTTGCTGCAATTGCTTTAAAATGATTAACAGCTGTGTCCATTCAGGCTGCTTAATTAGCCAGGGGAAGAACTGAAGAAGTGTCACTGGGGGAGGTCTTGTCAGAGGGTAGGGGGCGGTTGTGTGGAACTGAGCTGTTGCTAAAAAACCTGAGACTCATTAATGGACACTGGTGTGAATGATCGAGCTGATAATGAGAGGTGTATGGAGCAGAGCAACTAGCAGAGAGCAATACGTAAGTGGTAAGTGGTGTTACGGTGGCAATACACATGCTGTACTGTGATGAGCCACTTCCTGG
Source organism: Clarias batrachus (assembly GCA_003987875.1). NCBI lineage: Eukaryota > Metazoa > Chordata > Actinopteri > Siluriformes > Clariidae > Clarias > Clarias batrachus. Next base: position 209,365 of record QMIH01000879.1, read on the forward strand.
CTTTTGTCCAGCCAGTGCTTGTGCCTCTCTGGGAGACCTGTCCTCCGGCTCTTTACTGACACAAATACAGACTAAATGCACTCACAACCGTGGCATTACTCTGTGCGTCTAACCCTATGTGTGTGCGTGTGTGCGCCCTTCCCTTGTTAAAAAAAAAAAAAAATTACTGCTCTTGTGATGTGATGTAAGCTTAAACACTGAAATTTGCGTTTGCATGGTGTATATTTGTTCTCGTTCACATTAGGTTTTCCACTTGCCTCAGTTTTGATGTCAAGCCACGTCTGACACAGTTTGTCAGCTGGTATGCCTCGTACATGCGTCCTCAAGAAGAGCGAAAACGGTGCATGGCTAAGAGAGCTGCACCGCACCCGGGGGCAGTTTAGGCCAACAAAGGCCTTTTTCGTGTTGCTTTCACAGCAAGACTCCCGCACCATCCTCTGCAACATTCAGGCTTTTGTCACTTCCAATCAGGATCAGACACACTAGCGTAAAGTAAGAACAGAGCAGGGGCAGCCATCATGTCAGCCATTCACAGTCTGCTCTGACCCACGCGTCAGCCTCGGCTCGTGCTTCTTCCCCTGCGCCACACTGAGCTTTGCTTGCCTTTTTTTTTTTTGTTCCCTTCATCTGTAGTGGAATGTTCAAAACCCAAGGCAGTGACAAGCCTTTGCAGCATCCTGGCTGTGGTGTGCAGTAGAGGTGAAATCCATGGAATGGACTTGTCCGTTTGTGTCAGTAGAACAGACACATTAATTTATCAAAGCAAGACTTCTTTATATTGGTAAATACTTACTGCGGAGGTGCTACAGAAAGGCCTGTCTTGCATACTTGAATAAAACCAGCAGCATCTGAGCACGATAAAGGTTGGCTTATGCTCCCTCGTGATGCCTTCATAAGGTCAGAAAAGAATCTCGTTTAGGGTAGTTGTGCAAAGCAGTTCTCAAAAGTCACCCGTACTCCCAGTACCTCCATGCTGATTAGCCAGAAACGCACTGTAAATCCACCATTTCACACCACCTCTCCTCAAACGTGAGCATCTTGTCAAGGATCATACCAATTTTCACCTCCCTCTTTGTTATACAACAAAAGCAAACAAATTCAACTAGGAGGTTGTGAAAGCTGTGGTAATAAACTAGTGTTCTAGAGCCACGAGGAGACGCCGGGTCCCTAGAGTCATGAGGAGGTAGGGGTCGTAAGGTGAAGGTAGCAAAAATTCTATAGCCAAATGCATTCCCACTTAGTGTATTGTTGTCAAGACATTTTATCAAGGGGTGCTCATGCTACTGTACCTAAATAAGTTGGGCATATTTTGAATAATTGTATCTTATTTGGACAAAAAAAAAAATCCACTTTTTTACACATCATGCCAATTTAATGCACAAATGGTTTTTCATTGATCTTACAAGTCAAGTCTGATGTCATATACATATACAAAAACCACTTAGTTATCATCCATGACTTGGTAAAAAAAAATATATTAAATAGAAATAGAAAATGATTTTTTTCTAAAATAATTGAAAGTTAGATTTTCTTGCAAGGCAAGAACATCAGTAATGATATTGGTATTATATCCAAAATAAAAAAAAAACATGGTTTTGTTACCACCTGACCAATTACAATCCTCGGCTGTATCAGTGCCATTACCACTTCAGACATTAAGATAATATACCACGTTACTTCTTTCCCACTGTTCTTCTTGTGCCCTTTGCTTTATACCTTTTATATCCCAAGCACTGTCGTCCATTCATTCAAGGGACTGTTCATAAAGATAGGAATCCTTCCGGGCAATAAGGACGGATATGTCGGAAATTTATGTGGCCCGTTTAATTTGCTTGTGAGATTAAATGCACATGGTGTGCTATCAGTAATTCACGACAGCCCGATAAGTGCTGGTGTCATTACTGTGTATGAACAATCAGTTTCGGTTAAGCAGATTAGCCGCTCAGTCAATTACTCGCCATTTTGGGACCTATGTAAATCACAGTGGAGAAACAGCAGTGTTTGCCTCGTGTGAGTAGGTGTGATATTCCAGCAGCTCGGAGTAGTAAGGTTCATCCTCAACATTCCACCTTTCCTCCCCTCCTCATTTCCTCTACCGGGAACAAATCTGCTCGCAGTCTGTTGCACACAGGGGCTTTTATTCCTCACCGGGGAGCCGTGGCTTCCATGGTGGGATGAGCAGAGGACAGATTATTCGTTTCCGATGATCCCTGTGCCTTGTGCAGTCTGCTTTTCCAATTCCTCCCTCAATTTCTTCTCCCGTTGATACTCCCGTATTTTGTTCAATCAATCCAATCAATGGCTAAATTAAGCAGAGTGCGCCGAGCATGTGCAGTGAGGCGTGACTGAGAGTCGTTTGACCGCAATATCCCAGTAGCCGGGGGTTCCTTTGACCTTCATGGGGAAATTGTCAGATTTGGTCATGGTTGGAGCTGTTTTCTGTATAATTCCTTTGTATCAGCGCTACAGCGCTATCAGTTTCTGATAGCAGCATCTCCACACTGCCTTTTCCCTCTGAGAGCAGTGCAGTCACAGCATGGGAGAATTCAACTGCTCTTCAAATGGGTGGTTTCAAGAGCTCCACTTTTAGAGAGGTGATATTTGATATTTGTTCCTACAGAAGGTTCAGATGATATTCAAGCACCCCAAAATTGAGCTTTTCCCCCCCATTGTTTTATTATAAATGCATTTGGATTTAGGTTGTTGAATCAGCTGAACTAAATGGAGAATAGCAGGAACACGTCGTATTTGGACTTTTTAATGTATAGTATCAGTCAAAAGTTTGGACATACTGCAAGTTTGGATTTATTTTTTACCTTCTTTGCATGTATTCAAAACTGTGAAATCAAGCATATGGCATTAGACAATTTAGTATCAACAACAACAACAACTTCCACAACAGTCAGTTGTTATTTTAAACCATGAAGTTCAGCTGTTCTGTACCAGTTCTTGCACGAACAGTGTTGTCAAGTGTATTTGCAAAACCCATCAAGCACCATGATGCAACCGGCTCTCATGAAGACCTTCCCGGGAAAGCGAGATCAAAATGTGCATATGCTGCAAAGGAGAAGTTCATTTCAATCATCAATTATGCTGTTATGAAGGCTTTACAGAGCATAAGTAGCAGACACTTCTCAACATCAACTGTCCAAAGGAAATGGAAAGAAAAGAAATAAAAAGGAGGAAAGGCCATGGAATTATGGAAGGTGTGTCCAAACCTTTGACTGTAGTGACTGTAGTGTACTGTACATGCTTGGCACCATTTCAAATCCATTTCCAAAACTGAAGAACACAAATGCAGAGAACGTTCTTAAAATACCTTAATATCAAGAATGCATCAAATAGTGGCAAGGCAACAAAAAATTAAATTTGTAGGGATAACTTAGCCTCAAATTAATTTCTAATGTACTGTAAGACTGTATAGGGGAAAGGCCAGTTACAGTAGCTGTCTGCTTCAAGCTCTTTTAGTCGCTCTGTGATGTTCACAAAAGTTGTAATCTTTTGGCTTCCAGGAGTCAACATATTAGCCTCTCAGACAGTTAGGTCTTATGCACTGGGAGTAGATAATAGGTGGGAACTAAAAGAAACAGGAAGAATAAAAGAATATATTTTAACGATTCCGAGGCATGGATAACATTTGATCATTTCATACAATCACTCACTTGCTCAGTCAGTACAGGTTCGCAGGGGGCCCGGAGCCTCTCCCAGGAGACTTAGGGCATGAGGCGGGGCACACCCTACTGTAGACTGTAGACAGGGTGCCAATCCACCGCAGCATTTCATATAAGCACTTTATAAGGTTTTTGAATCTATTGCACTGGTTCGCGTTCCTAACCTTATGTAGTAACTTTACACTAATTGTTTCTAACCTTATTATACTGTATCTTAAACCCTTATAGGAGATTTCTTTGTACTGATGTAACCCTGATTATTTCCAAAACCAATCTCCATGGAAGTGTAGTTCTGGGAACTAGCCATTCTGTTTCTAAACTCTTTACTTATGTGCTAGTGTTGAGGATTGGATTATGAAAATGACACCTTTTTAATTAATTCTCAGCATCTCATCTTGGCAAATCAGGACTAAATAAATCGAGACAAGGTATAATTGCAATGTACACCATGGACTTTCCTCTCAGCTATTTTATAAACATATTGAAATGGTTTTGTGCTCACTTACGTATCGTCTATACCGCCTTATCCTGTATACAGGATCCCTGGGGACTTAGGGCACGAGGCGGGGTACACTCTGGACAGGGTGCCAATCCATCACAGGGCACATACACCAGGAGGAATTTGGGAACAAAAAATTTGCCTAATCTGTACTGTATGTCTTATCCACTGAGCACAGGGAGAACATGCAAACTCCATGCTTCCAGACACCTGAGGTGGGAATCGAGCTGGAGGTGCAAGACGAATTTGTTTGACTCCATGTACTGCAGTGCTACTCTCCGTTGTCTTGCGCACAGTTTGGCTACCAAAAATCAGAAGCAAGCGCTAGAGCCAAGAAGTGCTGTGCAAAGCCCGAGGCTTCTGGGTGACCGTTTCTGCAGATAGGAACCCTCTGTGAACAGTCTTAGTCTTTTATTTCCACAGTGCAGCACCCTATCTCTTCTGGCTTGGCCCTCCTCTTACATATTCATTATTGTGCAGGAATAGTGTTTGCATAAGTCGATGGTAATTCGTCTTCCGAAAGAGCCATCATGCAATCGTCTGCAGTAGGAGTCAGTGGTGAGCTGATGCGGTTCGATGAAGCAGAGGAGCTGCGTGGTGGGGGAGGAACGAAATGGAATGGGGTATGTGATTGACACGAAACTATCCGTAACAGATTCACGAACGCCGATTCATTACCATAGCTTTGATTTCCAAGTGGGACTACTGTCAAAGCTATCACCAAAAAAAATCTGACCAGTCAGATTCGAGAATTCAGTGGTGCTGTTGTATAAGAAGAGGATAAAAGACAGACACGGGCATGACATGAAGCACAATTGTGATTAGTCACACCAAAATGTGACATCAGTATTGTTTTGTATTGACATCAGGATTGTATTGTCATTCTTATTATCTAGCCAGAGCTAGCATTAGAGAGCTGTGGAAGGAACGGTGTCTAAGCAACACTGTCTGTCAAGTGCAGAAAAACAATCGCAGTTTTATCTCTCAAATAAATTAGAAGTATTTAAAACCCTCTTTGCTACAGTTGGTAACTTAAATGTTTTTTTTATCTCATACGAACAATGATTTTGTATGTGTTTATGTCTATATTCTTAAACATCTCTGCCTTGGTTTGCGGGATCCCTTCAATTTCAATTTATCCGAACGTCCGAGCATGTGTCTCCTGCTGTTCTTCACACTCTGCTGAACCGCTCTCTCTTTCTCTCGCCCCTTGCGGCATGACTCTGAGCAGTCTTTAAGTGGTTGGGATTCTCCTTCTGATTAGGGCTCTCTAGTGGCCGTGTCTCTATGGGTCTAGTGTGAAGTTGGGAAAGGCACAGATCATCTTCGCCTGAGAAGGTCGAGGCTAAGACGAGACTCTAGGAACTGGAGGTGGAGGTGGAGGTTTGTGCTGCTAAGGGCTTGTTGTGTGGAACAGCGGTTCTCTCTAATGAGAGATTAATGCGGATGGAAAAGTCACGCGCTCCATAGAGTATTTCCCTCATTCTGTTTTCACACACATCTCTCCATAGCCAGACAGACATAAAAATTCATTGACCATTATTCCCTTCACACTCATGGTTTTATTTGAGCCCTTTGTGTAGCTGCCTATTTTTTTTTTCTCTCTCTCCTCTTATTCCAGTGTGCAGTGATCTTTGCAAAAACGATATTTCTTCCAGTGATTAAATGCATTTGGATGTCCTTCATACTAGCTCTCCATAAATCCCTAAACCAGGAGCAAGATATTTTCTATGAATTTTATTCACAGTGCTTCCATCGTTTGGACCAGGCGAAACATCACCACTGATAAGGGCCACCACTGATAACGTGCCACCGAGCAGCTGCCTCTGTCACGGTCACTAGATTTAGTCGACTCAAACCCAGTCTGAACTTCTTTAAGAGGCTCTCGCCAGGACAGCAAGACTCCTACCACTTGCAACATCACAACATCTTGAGAAATCAGCAAGACCTTGGCTACAGTATGCATTAAGACTGCAGGCAGGAAGCAACGAGCAACATTGACACTAAACAAAGAAGCTGGCTGTCAAGCCTTCCTGCAGCATCTCCATGCTTTGTCAGCCTTCTGTTGGCATTTCCAAATATGATTACAGTACCTTAACTGTCATTGTGCAAGAAATTCAGTGTGAAGAGGAACATGGCCTAGCAGTAGACTGAGAATAGATAAACATACTAATGTGTGTAAATGGAAAAAAAAAACTCAAAGTCTTAGTGAAAATCATGATGTATGAGTCTTGTCTCTTCATAGACCAGGCGTTAACAAGGACAAATCTTGGACTGCTTAGCCTGTGCTTGCCCCGCTGATGTTCCTGATGGGTGTATACAGTATGTGTGCAAGCCCTTCATGTATGCAAAAACACACAAAAAGAGAAAAAAGGGTCAGTTCAACCAGATTTCTTGAATACCCGCGCGGTGAAAATAATCATTTGGCAACCAAATTTAATGAACAGCTTTTGGAACAGCATTTTCAGAGTGGCCAATCATCAGAAGATCCCAAATTTGATTCTGTTTGTCAAAGGTCCATGCAGGCATGATTGAACCTGCTTTTCAGGACCTCTCGTTTCCCGTAGAGCAGAACAACTCCTAACAATAGAGCAGTGGGGAAAATGTTAGTGTTTAGCCGCAGCATTAAAAAAAAAAAAAAAAGACTTGCTTACTTGTTTCAGTTGTATTCCAAGAAGCACAGAACCGCATATTAGCCTCCTGTCCTCTAGACTGATTGTTATTGTATGTTAGCGGTGAAGTGGATGCTAAAATGACAATGACAAAATTGGAAATGAAAATAAGCGTAAACAAGTTTTATGTGTGGAGCCCTAGTCCAGGAAGGCTTGAATTCCAATTTCAGATTTCTCCCATAACAAGCAATCGAAATGAAAGTCGTTGGTGATATGTATGACTGAACCCAGTTTGAATCCAAAATACTTTCTTACCAGACATTAATGGCACTGTAAAACCTAGATTTTGACTACGCCACACCAACCAGTCCAGACCAGTTAACATTGATCAGTAAAAAAATTAATATTTTTAGATATTTATATGTAAAATATGTTGGGAAAATATATTCAGTAAGTTTCCCTAAACGGTACTGTGCAAATGTCTTGAGCCTCCTCTCATTTTTTCATAATTTGCTTCCAAAGAGCCAGATTGTTTTTGACAAAGAAGGATTTTTTTGACTCCCTATTTCTGCTCAGTCGCTGTACATGAGAAATTTCTACTGTATTAATGTTTTGTTTCTTAAGCCACACAGTGACAAATCATTTAAGCATTAAAAAAAATCTCATTTAAGGCATGATCCAGTGAGAAACAAGTGCAGATGATGATAGATGATCAGGCCGGCGATTAGTATACTGGTTATGCTAAATGCTGAGGGGTTGGGACAGATGAGAGGGGAAATGAGGTTGCTGCTGAAGTTGTTACTGTCAGACCCAGGACTACTACGAACAAGAGCTGCAGCTTCCAGCGCCTGCTTGCTCCCGTGTCGTTACCAAGCCTTTCTAAACCTGCATATACTTACGGATTTTGACCTGTTCGTTATTAAGATTAGCCTGGTCTAATTCATGCCGATTGTACTATCTCGCCTGTTTCTTGGACTTTCGATTTTGGATTACCCCTGCCGGTTTTGATTACCATTAATAAATATCTCACCCCCCATCGCCTGATTTTGTGCCTAATTTATTCGTGTCCAATTCCTCCCCGTCACTAGGGGGCTCCCACATTAAGGCTGTTACTATCTTTTTAAACTGCTTGCACATTCACCATTGGGGCTGCGGTACCACTCGAAGGACAGCGCTATCCGCTCCTTCCGCTTACGTGAGCTCATAGACGCCCCTGACTGGCTGTAGAGCCGTGATTAATGTGGGAGCATTGAGTACCTCTCATCCCTCCCCTCTGAGAGAGCTCGGCCAATCAGCTCTCTCTAGATTTCCGGCTGCGAGAAGTTACAGCATCACCCGGGAATCGAACTTGCAAACTTCTTTAGGTACTTTGCAGCCTGTCGCAATAAAACATTTGTTCCAGTTTCTTTAATATAATCTGCATTTTTTTTTTCTGTAATTTAACATGAAGAACTGACGGGTGGTTCAAGACTTTTGCACAGTACTATAAATAAGTAAAAAAAAAAAAAAAAAAGTGGACCTTTATTTCCTGAGCTGTATACAACATCTCTGTCTAAAAACAGGGAGCTACTGAAGTAAAACTATTGCAATGTTTTAGATATTTGACCTTGCTGTTTGTATCAGGTCCAAAATCTAATGAGCTCAGCTGCTGCTTATCATTCTTTAGACAATGTGCTAAGGAGATTTCTGGAAGGATGCACATCCTCCAGTCAAGCTGAAAACATCATGCCCCCACCATTTAGTGTCAGCGGATAAAAAAAGATGTATCTGTAACCTTTTTGACGTTATATAATATTTCTGGTGAGATAGTGATTTATCCAATAGCAGCCAACTATGAATCGGTTACGACTAAAAAAAAGTAGAGCGGAATTAAATAAAATGTCGAGCGCTATTTTATTTTTGGGAATCAGAGCTACTTCTCACCAGGCCTGAGGGTCAAAATATTGATGTTTCTTCTTAAAGTCTATCTAGATTCAGAGTAATTTAAACCCATGGTTGTCATCTGTGAGGTCATGTACATATTAAGTATAAAACTGGTTATCTCATGTCATGCATCTCTTCTCTCCTTTTAAGTTTCTTTCAGAAATATTATTGTGAGATGCACCTTAGCTCCGGAATTACTGTGCCGTCATGTGGTGTTTTTGGTGCTCGTTGTTATGTACACATGTTTACAAGTTCCAACAGCATGTCCCCACCATGTGGTCCACTGGTAAGCATGCAGTGTTCTCGCTGCAGGAACCAGTGTTTGAATCTATCTCATGCCATTGGTTTAATCGGTTAAAATGTTGTTTTCAAGTCAGTTTTGCACAAATGTGTCACGAGCATTTGTTCAACACTATCCCATTCTCATGAAGACAACAGTTCTGATGTCATCTCGTCAAATAACAACCAACATTATCAACATTGTCCCAAAGTATTTTGACATCTTGTTTATGAAAGAATATAGGATATGACTTCTCTGTCTAGCCTTATTAATTTAAGTCTTCCCAGGTCATCATCGTTATCTCATCGTCTATACCGCTTTATCCCGTATACAGGACCTGGAGCCTATTCCAGGAGGCTTAGGGCATGGGGTGGCAATCCATCACAAGGCATACACATACAAACACACACATTCACCCAATATGGGCAGTTCGAAAACGGTGCACATTCACACACTATGGGCAATTTGGGAACGCCAGTTAGCCTAATCTGCATGCCTTTGGACTGTACACCGACCCCGAGGCAGGAATCAAACCCATGCGATGGAAGTACAAGGCAACTAAGCCACCATGCCGCCCCAAGGCCATCAATAAAATAAAATGCCTTGTTTGTGGACATCTGATCATCACACCCATGTGTACTATTTGAAAATCCGGTCGCAGATATAGTCGCCCTTGGATGTTATAATAACCTCCCGTCTGTAGGTAGGCTTTCCACAAAAATTTGGAGTGTGACAGTAAGGATTTGCTCACTCAGCCACGAGAGCATTAGTGAGATCAGGCACTGATGTCAGGTGAGCAGTCAGATGCTCCAAAGTGGTTTCAGGGTTGAGGTGAGGGCACTGGGAAGTTCTTGTAATGCAAACTTGGCAAACCATTTGTTTATGAACTTTGTGCATAGTAGCAATGTCATACCGGAACAGGCTTGTGCTTCTTACTTCTAATGAAGGTCAGTTGTCCAGGTGATATCAGCTGGTTTGCGTGAGATAATGGAATCATTGCTTTAATGTTGATGTAGGACATCTGCAATGTCCTTGATGTCTAAAGCGGTCATAGAGTAAACTCTTACACCCGTTGTAGTGTTTAGCAACAAAGCAAAACCTCTCTGCTGTATCAATCACCTACTTCTTTTTGAGTGATGGCCTGAAGCAGGATGAAAACCGTTGGATGAAGAATGAGAATGTGTAATGTCAGAAAAACTGACATGGGAGGGAGGGTGAATAAAAAGCCTTTGCTGAGGGAGAGGGTGTCTAACCACTCCAGACAGGCTTTTGACTCGAGGCTTTGTTTAGAATGGATCTCTTGTGTGCTTGAGAAATTTTTTTTTTCACTTACCACAGCAATGTTGAAAAAATTGTAATTTTTTAATTAACATCAGTATTTCTGACTGCAATATACTGTA
>QMIH01000879.1:232108-251293 GCA_003987875.1 Clarias batrachus
TATATATATATATATATATATATATGTGTAAAAATGAAGTAATGTGGCAAGGTGGCGTAGTGGTTTTCACTTCTGCACGCACCTTTAGGGCAGAGGGTTCCATTCCCACCTCCGTGGTTGATGTGTTTCCTCTGGGTACTCCGGTTTCCTCCCACAGTTCAAAGATAAGCAGATTAGTCAAATTAAATTGCCTGTAGTGTGTGTCGTGTAGTGAGAGTGTGTAGTTTACGCATGTGTGCCCTGCGATGGATTGGAACCCTTTTCAAGCCCGATCTTGTGCCCGAAGTTTCCTTTGATGAGCTCCAGGCTCCAGCCCTGTACATGATAAGTGGTATAGAAGATGAATGAATGAATGAATGACTGAAAATAGAAAAAAAATTGAGCACTGCCTCTATCATTTCCTATTGCACAGTATTTACTCTTTGCAGTAAAAGTATGTCACATGACACACCACAACATTTTTTCAATTATTTGGGCCGTAGGCTGAGCGCCAGTCCGTGCACATTGGCATGCCTTTCAATTACACGGCCAGCTCTTCTTCAGTGTGAATGTAGAGAGCAGGGAGGAGCAGGCATCATGGAAAGCATGCTCACACACACACACACACACATTTACATGCGCATACAGTACACACATGCCCTTATGTGAGCTGGCACACAAGGGAGTCACAAAACTGTACAATATGTGCAACAGAAACATACGATCTCCTTTTCTGCTTTCATGTCTTTTTTAAAAATCATTTCCTTTTCTAATTCGACTTTCTCTTCATGTCCCTTTTGCCCGCTCTCGTTCTATGTTTTTCCCATAAGGGGAGCCATTGTTTTGTTAAATGAGCCATACAAGTATACCAGATGATGCTTGCTGGATAAAGAGGCATACTTTTTCAGTCTCTGAGTTAAGGAAAGTATGATTTTTGCAGGAAAGTAAATATAGTCGCTTGGTTTGGGGCGTCACAGTGGGGCAGCGGGTAGTGTATTCTCTTTCCCGAGTGTTTCTGGGATAGGCTTTCGCTCCACCAAAACCCTGACCAGGATAAAGCTCTCGCTGTACTTTAGATTCTGCGTACAAAAAAACGACCTTCAGGACAAGCTGGGCGAGTCTTACGCCAGGATCATTTTAACCCATAGCGGTAAGTGGCAGCAGAGAAATGCTTGATTATATCTTATCACAGTCTTAAAGCGCAACACACAGCCAAGCTCTTTCATTATGCATTCTAGAGATGAGACCTTTTCAGCTTTCATGCCACTTTCTGTCAGTTTAACAGGACACACGGGCCCAGCAGGGTACAGATCCAGTCCTTTTCTGTTTCAGCTCCCTTGCTTCTTTGCCCTCAGGCCATAGCTGTCAGTCAGAGTCATTTCAATACGCGTTTGCGCTCACGCGCTTGACCTGCGGGTTACATTCATCTGTACGCTTCCTACGTGACTCACCGTCATCTTACTGCTCACCAGAAATGACCCCGGTGTGTACAACAGCCATTGTAAGTGAGCAGGGCAAAACTGGTCATGCTTTCTCTTATATGACAATACTATCAACATATTTATTTGGTGTCACAAAGAGTTAGAGTAGTAAAAATAGATGTAATGAGCTATGATATTGATATTGACGTGATTATGCCGTGAGTTTCTCGCATTTCTCTTATCCCACAGGAGTTTGCACATTATTATTATTATTATTATTATTATTATTATGTTTTTATTTATTAAATAACGAGCGGCTTAAATATATAGCTTGCTCGTGCTTATATTTTCAATTATGTCGTTATCACTTGCATTATATACAGTAAGCAGACTTGTTTGCTGTTTGTAGCAGACTTGTTTGTAACAAAGCGCTATCTTTGGAGAATACTTATAATGTCAACCATTATTATTTTCTGGCATCCATGCTCTGGGATTAGATTATTACTTGTGTATTATTATATTATTATATTAGTTATTACAGTAAAAATCATAATGCATATGATGATAGTTATAATGTGATGACAGATGATCAGGCTGGTGAGTGGTATACTGACGATGCTGAATGGCTGGACAGACGAGGGGGGGAATGAGGTTGCTGCTGAGGTTGATACATAAACTTCAGATTTTTAAACTGTTTTAAAATCTTCAGGCACTTTTGTAACCTGTTATACAATAACATTTGTTTGCATTTCTATGTAATCTACATCATTTAGTTTCATTTGAAAACATGATGGGTGGCTCAAGACTTTTGCACGGTACTTTATGTTCACAAGAAAGGTCTCATGTGCCGAGAGTCAGGTTTCTTGATTTATAAGGGGAACCTGAATGTCTGTGAAACCTTTTAGTATACCGGGATGTGAAGACGAATAAAGCAGTGAAATCTGCCATTGCATCTGTAGCCTGGCATGATTTTATTGTGTAATCAGTCATTTAAATGATGGTTTTCTGGGGATTTAGAGCCGGCATATTCAACTGAAATATGCGAGGGTCTATAATTACGTGCATTTTTTTTTTTTTTTTTTTGCTAACAAAGGTCTGGATAAGTAGAAGAATGGTGACAACACTCAACTTTTAATGTTCAACCATTAATGATTGCAGCTATAAAAATACATCTGAGTTTTTAAAAGGGTTATGTTTTGTTTCACAGTGGAGCTTCTCATTACCACTTTGGACTAGGGCCATGGACTCAGAACAGATAAGGCTGCTGTTTTATACATAAAGTAGAAAATACGTGCAAACTTCTCTGTCCAGTCATCCTTTGCCATTTATGTTTTAAAAGCATTTCTTCTCGCCACTAATCAGATTAGAAAGGGAAGCCCATATGCAGTGGTCGCTGCTGGTTTCCATAAATTCAGAAACACACAGTTGTGTAGAACAACTTCAGTTGTGTAGAGTTAGTTCTCGATTCACTGGAGCTAAGACGTGTTTTAGCTCAGGTTTCGGTGTTACAGTGCCCCTGTGCAAACTCAAGGTGCATTAAAAGAGTTTGCCAAGTGTGCACTGGAAGAACTTTAGTGACCTGATCTAAACCCCACTGAACACATCAGTCAGTGCCTGAGCTCGCCAATGCTCTTATGCCTGAATAAGCATTAATAACCCATAGCCATGCTCCAAAATCTTCAAGGGGGACCATTTATATGGATACACCTTAATAAAATGGGAATGGTTGGTGATATTAACGTCCTGTTTGTGTCACATTAGTATATGTGAGGGGGCAAACTTTTCAAGATGGGTGGTGACCATGGAGGCCATTTTGAAGTCGGCCATCTTGTATCCAACTTTTGTTTTTTCAATAGGAAGAGGGTCATGTGACACATCAAACTGTAGTGTAGAGTCTTCCCAGAAGAATGGATGTCATTATAACCAGTGTTGGGTGTAACTAGAGTTAGAGTACTCGGATTACTTTTTTGATGTAACGAGTAATCTAACGCGTTAGGTCCGTCATTCAAGTACTTAGTTACTTAGTTACTTTTTTAAAAATGTAATCCGTTATTCAGACAATTTATGTAATCCGTGAGCAGTCATTCCCAATCCATTAGTGTGTGTGTGTGTGTGTGTGTGTGTGTGTGTAAGAGAGAGAAAGTCGTCTTACAAGCCCCGCCCCCGATAACCCCCCCCCCCTCTGTTATTCCTGCTGTTATAGCACTATCTCACCATGACTATGTGAGGACCGACGCGCGGAAAGATGGAAACCTAATCACAGCGCCAAAACGCGTGGTGAATCATGGTGAACCGGACTTATGGCCACCGTTCGAAACCGCGTAGGTAAAATAGGGGTATTAGTAGTTAACCGATTATGGGCCAAACTTCGCTGAGTGATGATGGTAGAATAATTATAAAGGTCTTGACTAAAACAACATGCATGAGGAAGCACAAAGGAGTTTTHATTTTCTGCARTGGAAAAGTACTCTAACTAGTTACTTTTATCAGAAAGTAACACAGTAATCTAACGGATTACTTTTTGAAGACGGTAATTTCGTAATGTAAATAGTTCCTTTAAAAAGTAACGTCACCCAACACTGATTATAACAGCAGTTCAATCTGGAATGGAATAATTAGCAAAGCATGTAGCCCTTAAAGCTAAGAGCAATTTAGCCACTATTTGTTTTGCTGTTTTTTTATTTATTTATTTATTTTATAAACATGTATAGCGCTCAGGATTGTACAGTATAAAGCTCTATTTAGATTTTGTATAGCACAAAATAGGCAAACTGATAACTGAATTTTAGTTCATTTTAACCAACCACCTAAACATGACTCAGCAAAAAATAAAAACTTGTATCACATAGACAAAGAAATACTCTAGTACAGATACACAGATACAAGATGCCAAGTGCTGAAAAATCAAGTGCTCAATCTGCTGAAATACTTTGGGTACTTATCCAGAGGGCAATCTCTCAGTTGACGAGCGCCGAGATCCTTGGCGATGCCCTGTTTTGGAACGTCACATGACGAGGAAATGTGTGCCACGACAGACTAAAAGTAGGACGTAGGGCATTCTAGTGAGAATGTTTAGCGTTTCTAACATGAAAATCCCCAAAAATGTTTGAAGAGTAAAATTTGTTCTTACAGCTCCAATTCACTCGGTTTGTACCCTGCTGAGTGCGAGTTTGATGTGATTTAACCCGAGGCATGAAACACGCTCAGCAAAAACAACAACAAAAAAAAATCAGCCCAAACGTTTTTTTTTTGCTTGTTCTTTTCTGGGAATTCTGTAAAATGGATTTTAAATGAAAAGAGGGTTTGTTTACTTCAATTACTTCTATTCCCAACTCAACTGCAGTGTAAGCTTCCTCGATATTGATAAACCCTTTAAAGTTGTGTGTGGCGAGAGCTTATTTGCCCAAGTGGTGCAGAAAAACTGAACTCCCAACTATCCCTGTCCCACTGCCTTCCACCATGATTTCCCCAATCCCATTTACTTACACACACGCGCGCAGACATACGCGCGCACACACACACGCGCAGACATACGCGCACACACACACACGCGCAGACATACGTGCACACACACACACACACACACACACACACACACACACACACACACACACACTCTTTTTGTCTTAAACCTGGACATGGATTTGGCATTTGTTTGTTGGGAAAACTGTCTAAAGTATTATTGAAATATTATTTATGCATACTGTGTATACTGTTAAGTTTGTTGTATTTGAAGAGCTGCTTTGCACCATAGGATATTATATTACAAATTCTGTTGTTGTTGTTGTTGTTTTTGACACCCACAACTCTTTTTCTAACTGATATACCTCATTTAGTCTCGTTCTTTTCTGTTTTCTTTTATTTATCTCACCCAGCTTGCTCTTAAATTGCCCCTAGGGGATAAATAAAATGATTTGAATTGAATTGAAAAATACATAATACAGGTAAAGACTTTGCTCAGATTCATTAAATGCTTTGGCGCTGTTTGTGTTCTTATGAGATAATAATCACAGCAGGGACGAGCACAATACATGAATGTTTTTGTACACTGAAAAATAAATTACAAACTACTCAGTGATTTACTTAAGTTGCTAACACTCATATGAGACACAATTCTCAAACTGAACCGGAGGTCCACATTAATTAATGGACATGGACTAATGTTTTTTTTTTACAGATTTTGTTCTTGATTTTTTATGCAAATCTTGTTGAACTGATATTATATTTCTACCTATATCATATTTCTAGCTCGCATAATGAATAATAAATAGAATCATTGATTAATACTCAATAATCATCATTATATAATAATATACAGTAGGTCCCCAAGATAAGAACGTTCATAAGTCCAGTTTGTCCGTACTGTAAGTCAAACATTGACTAGGTACTAGGATGCTAACACAGTTGGCTATACGCAGTATATCACAGTACAGTGTTACTCAGAATCGTATAGATGGTTGATTTATTCATGTTAAAAGAACGAACAATGTCTGCCATCCTTTCAACTCGCTCCATTCTCTCCAATTATTTTCACTTCTGTCTCCATCGTTATTGATTGCCGCTTCGTAGCAGTATCAGCTTTATCGCCGCAGCTTTCACGCTTGCTTCCTGGGATGCCTGCTGCACGCATGCGACAGTGTACACCGGACATCTAACTTCTGCGACTAAACATATACAGTATGCAAATGCATGTTCGTATGTAGGGGACAAAATAAATAGAAAATAGGAAAAAAGCAAATGGGAAAAAAGGATAGAAAAGAGATTAACCAAATTGATATGCCTAGATATAATTGATTATATTAAGTTATAAAACAAAAAAATCTGAAACACAAAAAACTTGTCATGTTATGTTAAGTTTCATGTTATCATTATTCTTGTTAGAAATACAAGCTGTCCTAAACCTAGGTTTTACTGTAATGCATGATAAAATCCTTATAATTCCCCCAAATAATTGGTGCTCATGTTCACCAAACACACAACTTAATGCAACTTGATAGCTCTCGCTAATCCCTCCTCAGCTGTAGAGCAGCTCTGATGCAAGTGACACACTTTAATCAAAATCAAGTGATTCCGATTCTCCTTGCAAATTCTGATAGAGTTATACAATCCATAATGTTTTAATGTCTGCGAATCTATTCGAATGCAAATAAATTTGAACAGTCCTAAGCGTTTTTTTTTTCTTCTTTTTTTTCAGATTTGGGGGAAAAAAAGGTTTTTCAAGCAAAACCAGAAGTATTGGGAACTGATAAAAATTTTTTTTGCATGCTTTATCTGAGTTACGACGGTTAAAAAGCTCAAATGGTTTAAGACGTGATTTTACTAAAAACTCAAACTCCGACTCTGTTTTGTCATGGATGCATCAGGCTACAGTCGTGTTTATGGTTATTTAGGTATGCAATTAGGTATTAATAGCATGTTGGTTGAGTTTGAATTACAAAATATAGCAAACTCCTGCTTTGATTGTGATTTTGTTGTAAATGAGATCGAGGAAGAAAGTGTTACGTTTCATTGCGCACAAAACCTTTTTAATGAAAAGGTTACAGGAGATCATGAGACATTTTAATATAAAAACTTCAGTTTACATAATCATCAGTTTTATTTTCACTTTAGTAGTTGAGATAAGAGCTCCCTATCATAGTACAAGTGTGCGCCGTTTAACTAACCGCCTGTCCATCAGTCGTCCCCTAGGGTTTATAATATTACAGTAATAGTGGATGGAACCAGACCCAGCGATTACATCAGCTTGCCACACACACTGCGTCTGTGTGTTTCTTCTACACAAATCGCTCGTGTGCCTTTTAAGTGTTGTAACATTTTTTCCTCTGCTTCATTTTCAAATGTATTAATATATTACTGTAAGTTGATCATGGCTCCAAAATACAGCAAACAGTACAAGTAAAAACAGAACAATAGAGAAAAAAGGACGTATCAGTTGGGAACCTTGGGATCAGGTTGTACTAAAAACTACATCTCAGTGATTGCACTACCTTATCTCACATAGCTTTTTTAGTTGTACTGTACAACATGGTGGTTGTAGAACATTCAAGTCTCATTATGCCACATTTCATAAAAGACATCGTGGACGATCAGCAACACATTTCCGTCATTTATTACTGCTGGAGTGATTACGATGGCAGTAACAGTGTAGGACACAGAAAGAAGCAATACAATTAACTGATCATGACACACCGACTTTTGTTCATGGATGTTTAAAGCTCTTACAATAAAGTTATACAGCTGTTTTCAAATTAAATGTTTTGTTATAGAAAGTCTTGTATGCCAGAAGAAAATAATTGGTCAAAATGACTGAAAGTATGAGAATGCCATTTATTGCCTTTTGCTGTCAAACTGTTCATCTTGTTTTTTCTTTATTATTTTAAAGAATTCTCCCAAAACGTCCTACAAATACATTTAACCATTTACGGCCAACATGGTTTCACAGTTGCATATTTGAATAGCTATTATTATTATTATTTTTATTATTATTATTATTATTTTTTAATTATTTTATGATTATTATTATTATTATTATTATAACAAAAAATGTTTTAATATAAATTATACCACATTAGAGTTAAATCATTGATCAATATCAGCTGAAGCTGCAATTCATGGGATTATATTATATATTATATAGGATTATATTTAGGTGCTCTTTCTAATATGCAATCATTTATATGTTTATTTGGTGCACACGCTATTAAAACATTTTCATATACTGAAGTTTTCTGGACATAAAAGGAATGTTTTTTTCTTGTCATTTATGGAAGAAGTCACCAGGAAGTTACAGTGTGTCCTAATTATGTGTCATACTTTCTTGATAACATTACAAGCTGCATTTAAAAAAAAAAAATTTTTACTTATTAAGACACCCAGCTTAATACTGAATTAAGCACATTTTCGGGCCATATTAAACTTGCATATACAGTTCAATGATATATTTAGGAGTTTATTTAGGTTGGGTGATTAATGGACGTCCATGAACATTTTAAAATTTACATTAATGGCATTTGGCGGATGTTCTTGATGTCTTTTTCAGGAAATTCATCCTAATTCTGGTTCACTAAGTTCATGGACTAGGAATAACATGTCTAGATATCGTAATAGTGATGTAATATACTGAATAAGGAAAAGAGCACAGACAGCAAACCTTTAGGTACTACAAGAAGATGTAGGTCTATAGACGTCCTTGTTCACGCTGAACACATTGACATATTATATTGCCATGAGTCTGTATCTGTGTACTGTACTGTACGTGCATTTGCAGGTGATACAAAATTCTTTCCATTGAGGTCTGAAAAGTATAATCAGTTACCATGGAGATAAGGACATTTATCTAGGTTGGTAGAGAAAGCAGCATCCTAATGGGACGACTGGGTCATACTTGTGAACCTTGCGTCTGAGGCTATCATACACAGCATTTTCAACCTGAATAGCATTAGGTGTATATCATGTTCAGTAACATTTCGGTATCTACAGTAAATAAAGCATTTTCCTTGCCATGCCATGTCTAAACCTCCAGTCTGAGGTTTACGAAGACGTGTGCAAATTTGTCCTCTTTCCGATTCCTGGAATCTCTCCAGGCTGTGCGTGATCGAGGTTTATTTTTAGTCCTTCTTGCTCGATTTAGATAGAGGAAAGGGCCATTTGGTATAGTTTTGTTAAATCAGGTTTAACAAAACCAAATGAGATTCGGCAGGGATGGATGCTCCGCTGTGGGCTTTTTTTGTTGAGTCGAGGGAGTTGCAATAACTCCAGTAAATGCTGTTCTACTCTCTGCCCTGTGTAAAGCCCTGGTGTTATAGAGGGTGTCTGTGCGAAAGGGGAGACATAAATTCCAGACCCAAGCAGTGTCGATAATGCTCGTTATAGTTCGTAATGAGGTCACAAGCGCACTATGTGGCTCTGATAGAGATTTATAGAGGCTCTGACTCACTGGAGTGTAAGGCCACCACATACCATCCTGTTGGACACATACATACACAGACAGCATACAGTACACAGCAGCTTCCCGCAAGTATTGCTACGAAAATACAGGCGACACCTTAAAGCTGGGCTTTTGTAGCTAAAGCAGTCCATTTGCAAATACAAACTGATAAATTTGCTTAAATTAATAGGGTGTGGAATATAAAAGATGCTGGAGGATCAGCTTCCAGGCAAATTTTATTCACATCAGACGAACTGTTTTCTTGCTGTAGCAAAAAAAAAACACACACACACATACAGTCGTGTGCAGCGCCATTTATAGTGACCTTGACAAGGATAAAGCACTCACTAAAGATGAATGAATGACTGAATGAATGAATGAATGAATGAATGAATGAATGAATGTTACAATAGCAATGTTGACACCTCAGGGATATCAGATACGTCCTGATTTGTGATCAACTACACGATAAAATGCACAGGATGATATTTTTGTGCTGTTTCTGAATTTTTTTTAGCAATCAGGATCATGGAAACAGTTCTGTTTTAGATGGAGCTTTTTTTTTTTTCAGGGGTCATCATTTTATTAGCAAGCCCACTGGGCAAGGAAGCGTTTCGCTACCCAGGCCCATGTTTTTTTGTTGCCTAGGAACCTGATTCAGCTAAATAGTGATCACGAATTGAATGCAATAACATACGGCAAGCTAGTTAGTTGTATTAAAATGCATTAAAACCACTGACAGATGATGAAAGTAACATTGATTACAGTATTATAGTGGCACCTGTCCGCCTGTGAGATATATTAGGTAGCAAATTTAAACAGT
This sequence comes from Clarias batrachus, assembly GCA_003987875.1. Lineage (NCBI taxonomy): Eukaryota > Metazoa > Chordata > Actinopteri > Siluriformes > Clariidae > Clarias > Clarias batrachus. The sequence continues at coordinate 242,259 of QMIH01000879.1, forward strand.
CCATTCTCAAAGTCGATGTGTTTGGAAGCAGGAAAAATGGATCAGCCTGAGGATCTGAGTGACTTTGACAAGGGCAGAATTGAGATGGCTAGACAAGTGGGTCAGAGAATCACCGGAATATCAGGTCCTGCAAGGATTTTACACAATACTGTAGTTAGTACCTGCATAGGAAGGACAGCTGGTGAAACATAGACAGGGTCGGGGGTCGCCAAGGCTCACTGATACTGTATGTGTGTGGGGAGTGAAGAATAGACTGTCCGGTCTGATCCCAAAGAAGAAGGTGACTATGATAGAAAGGTGGCAGGACACACAGTGCATGGAGCTGGCATCTGCAGACCGGTCAGAGTGCCCAGGCTAATGTCCATGTCCACCACTGAACGGGCCTGAATTGGGCATGATAGCATCAGAACTGAGCCATGGATCAATGGAAGAAAGTGGCTTGCCTTGATGATCACGTGAATGACTGTCTCCGCGTGTGTGTCACTTTCCTGGGAAAAATATGGCACCAAGATAAATCTTGGGAAAAAGGCAAGCGGGCAGAGACAGTCTGATGCTATAGACAATGTTCTGCTGGGAAACTATGGGTACTGGTGTTCATTTAACATGTATCACATAAGTCGTTATACTGTAGATCCACCATGTACACCATTTCATGAGGGCAGTATTAATTAATGGAAGTGTCCTCTTTCCGCTGGATACTCTGCAAAACCCGTTTAGGAATTGTTTTAGGAACGTCACAAAGAGTTCACAGTGTTGACTTTGCCTTCTATTCTCAAGACCTCTATCTGACATGGGACAAACAAGTCCATGAAAGAACGTTCCAACCCCAAATAAAGCGGTTGCGACGCATGCCCTGATATGCCCCAGAGCTATTTTATAAGCACAGGAGGGTCCTACACAAAAAGCAGGCCATTTGGTTTTATGGCTGATCAGGGTGTTTCTTTTGTGTGTGTGCTCCAACATCCTTTTCTCCAAAGTCCAATCTTTATCCTCCCTACTAAATTGAAGTCTTTTTTCCCCCTATTAGCTTCACTAACAAGTTGTTTTCTTATGGCCGTGCAGAGGATTAGTCGCAATCCTATGAGTTTCTCATCACATTGTGTGTGAATAGCTATATACAGTAGCTACTGTAAGATTTCTACCTTATGATCTTGATGTGAACTTCACTGTTAAGCGTTTAAGTGATGACTTTTTTTTCAGTCCACATTTCTTCCTTGAAGTTGACAAATCGTTTCAATCCTACTAGGTTTTAATAATGGACTCTTAACCCAAATCCAGTCATTTAAAATCTACTTGTTTTCTTTCCTTGATGCAGACTATAAAGATTGACCCTGAAACAGCATTTTATTTTGGGGGGGGGAGGGGGCAGGCAGCGTATGTTGTATATTTTATGTATACTGTAGATTGTCTAGATGAAAAGCAATGCAGTACAGTAAATCAGTGAATCGTTACAGCTCTGAGAGTAAGCTTATCTTTCCTATGATCTCAGAGCTCTGCCTGTGTTGTGAGATAACACGTTTCGGCAGCCAGACTCCATCCGATTTAGCCGAAATTGTTCATTCACACAATCTTCATCAGTGGAATAAATGCGTATCCCTGGGACAGGTAACAAAACCCTCTTTTTGAGAGCCTTAATTATATTGCAGCGCAAAAAGGCCGCATAATGCCTCTTGAAAGAAAGACACAATCTTGTTCCCTGTCCGCGTCAGACACCGAGGTTTGTCATGTCAGCGTCATTTCTCAATTTTCTGCAAGAACAGTCAGTTCCCTGCATGAGTTTTTATCCCAAACCCACTGCCGCAGTACCGCCACTAAGGTGTTTCTTATCCAGTGCAGAAATAAAGCTTTATACATTTGACTGTCTTACTTTTTTTTTTTTTTTTCTCCTTGCCAAATACTGCTTTTTTTTTTTTTTGCAGAAGAAGAGCCCTGAGCTGAGGGAAGTGACATTGCGCAATGTTGAGACATGTCTTCTCTCCCAGCTGGAGTAACCAGCAGGAGGAAACACACCCAATTATTCAGCCATGGGCCAAACCTGCTGCCATTCGCAGAAATCAATCACTATCGCACGCTACTCTTACAAACGTGCGCACATGCACCTCACACACACAGAACCAATTATTTACACACCAGTGCACACGTACGACAAATCCTCAAGGGAACACAGACTCTATTTTAAGATGTGCATGAACTAAGGTGAGAACTGCTGAAACGAGCATACTGTTAGGCTTGATTATTATTATATGATTATTATTAAGCTTTCTGTGTCGTGGTTATTCCTTCGAGGTTGTTTTTCCTTCTGCCATGTGGAGAAACTTAAAGGCTGTTTCTGATCCATTAAGTCACCGCCCCTGAAAACGTCTGCCACGTATGTAGAATGTAATTCAGTGCCAGGAGAAGAAGAAAACATGAAGAAATGGAGTTATTGTCTAATATTGTTAAGCTTTGCATTTTATTGCAATTTGCCAACAATTACGTACTTCTAGTTTTATTAAAAAAAAGATTTGTATGATTTAGTTTTTCATAGTTATTGTTAAATATTAATGAGGTTGTAGCAGTTATGTAGCATTTCCCATAAAGTGTTGCCATTAACTCTAACTTGTACACAGCTCTGACAGATTTCTACTACATGTACAATATAAACATTAACCATCCATCCATCCATTCAGGAACCTCTGTAGTCCACTTGGGGACCGTAAAGGCCAGGGTGACCATTGTATTTATTCCCATTTTTACAACCGTAATAGGACCGCTGAGTGGAAGGACAGACTTTTTTTTTTTTTTTTTACGGGTAATTTGGAAACGCCAAATAGCCTAATCCGTAAGCCTTTGGACTGTGGGAGAAAACACGAAGGAAACCCACCAAGCACAGGGAGAACATGATCAATCTCGGAGGTACAAGCTAACAGTCCTAACCACTAAACCGCTTAAACATTAGCAGTGTAACAGAATTTTCAATTCTGTACAGGATCTTTGATTAGTTCTGGTCTCCGACTGAATACACCTCCAGCTTTAACTATTGCTAGGTGATGTTCCCTGTAAATGCAGTACTTTTCATCTATATATACTTTAATTGAATGGTTGCATTTAAAGGACACTTTTTACTTTGATTCCACTACATCATACGGCAAATATTGATGCTTTGTACTTCACTGCAGTTCTGCGTGGTGTCGCGTTACATAACAACAGTGGTGTGTGATATTTGAAGCGGTAATATCTCCACCTGCTGACTGTCATTTGTAACTGCGAGGTTTGTTGTCTCCTCAGCGGGTGAGAGGGTGTTTGAAATCAGAGGCGGAAACAGTTGCAGACAGCGACGGAAACAACATGTTTATAGTCAGGAAGCACAAGCATACAGAGAGAGAGAGCGAGAAAGCAAAAGAGGGAGTTTTTACAATGACTTAAAGGTTACTGTGAGATAATATAAGTACATTTGAAGGTGCATGCTTTTGTACTTTTACTCAAGTAGAAATGTAAATAGAGGAACTTTACTTTTACTTGAGTAGTATTTGACCTAAGGAATCTCAGGTGCAGGGTTTGTGTACTTTGCCTGCCTCTGCAGGCTGCACATTGAAAAGGTCTTGTAGCAAAATATTCACATATTACTTAAGGTTGATTTAAAATAGAATTCAACATTACATCCTAAGCACTAGTTCGTCAGTCATAATTACATCATTTCCGACAAAGTGGGAAACTGGACATTCATCTCATGACATTCATGTTCATTTCCGGTGCTGTGAGCAGCCATGTTGATTTGACGTCACGCTGCAAACTGGGAAAAACACGGTTTTGGAAATAAAACTGCGAGTTGACCTCTGTCGTGGTTTTATTTTGCCCTGAGAGACATGATGCATTTTAAGAGCACAACGTGTATACATTCGATACATCAATTTCAGTGTAGCGAAAATAGAGTGAACCATGACTTCAAAAAGTGAGGTAACTTCTTTTAGTTAAATAACAGCATATGTTTCATCCGTTTTTAATTAAGCTTTTGTTATATTATGAAATGAAGCTCTTACTAAAGATTGATTTGCACAGTGGTCTACGTAGAGTAAGTGGCCATATTCTAGGGAAAATGTGCAGAGTCTGAATGAATAGCCATACACGAGTTTCAGTTTGTGTGATGTCACCTCATGTGTGTGACAGCAATTGAATTCCTCTTAAAGTTTTTTTTAAAAGGCGAGGCCCAGAGTAGACTTGGAGCTCTGAGACGTCGTGATAATAGGTAAGGGATCGCTATAACCACAGCCATGTCAGTCTTTAGCGATTTCATTCTGTCAGGGTACGTCTAGAGAACAAAAGTGTCATTTTTAACAGTTTAAAAGTAGCCATCTTGTAATTCACAAAGGGGCCATAAAAGCCCTTTAAAGATCTAAGAGCTTTTTTTTCCCACCCTTCATTAAAGCACAAGAAGATTACATCTCTCCTTGACATTTAAGGCAGCTCTTAAAATTTACCTCGCCACTTTATTTATGGAATGTACAACTCTCGGTGCATCTTCATTTTATCGGAGAGCTGGATATAGGTCTCTCGCTCGCTCATGTGTAACACATCCCGGCTCATTAGGACCACACTCTGTCAATAATGTGCATTCACTGGCGGAGATAAAAGGGTCAGTGTCAATGTTGTGGCTGCTTCAGTTCCAGCTCGTCAACCTCAGACAGGACGAATATGTTGCCTGTGTTCTACTGGATTAGGGTTCGACTCTGTCACATGGCTAACAACTATAGATTAGTTGCATGATAGCTACCAACTGAGGATGGTGAGATCTAGCATGTTCTTCCTCCATGACACATGAAGCAAAAACCATTGTATGTTTTCAAACTGCTGCTCACGTACCTGTAACAGAGCACTCAGAGCAACACCGGCACTGTCCTCACAGCACATTTGTTTGGCACTGATTGACAGCTAAGAGAAAACCACCACCTCCCCACACAGAGTATATGGGTAATTTCAGAGTACATGGCCCAGTTCATTCCTTTGGCCACAATGGACCAATCTGTCTGGATTCAACCTGAATCGGTGGAAAACTTTGAACAATGGCATTCTACTCAGGCTGCGATCCATTGCACAATGTACTTGAGCTCTATGTAAGAACCTCCCTTAACAAAATGCCACCATACTTAGCAACCTGTTAAATCGCCAGCACAGACATCACTTCCTCCATGTGTTACCGTGGTAACGTAAGCACCATGGGTACCTGTTGTTGCTGCTGCTGTGAAAATTTCAGCCGACTGAAATTAAGTATGGAATATTTATTGAAACACAAACTGACATTGCAAAATGTATAACGTTGAAACGTGTATAACCTGTTTTATAAATATATCAATTATTGTATAATAAAAGTAAATTTACAAGATGTAGAAAGACATTATTATTTTGCAGTTTTTTACAGTCATAGTAAGGATTTTTTTATTTTTATTCAAATATTACATCCATTACAAATTCTTACCATCAAATGATCATGTCATCTTTAGTAAGAATAATAATAACTTAATAATAATGATAATAAATATATAAATCCCTTTTTGAGCACACCTATTTCCATGCTCCAGCAAGGCAAAATGACTTGATTGGAAATTTTCCATGTCCACGTTCCTGATTAGTGATGAACCATTGTTCACTCGTTCCCTCACCGTTTCCTTTGAACTGAGCAGTTTTGCTCCCTGCAGTTTGGAATCGTACTTAATACCCTGAATAGCCTGTACAGTCCACTTCGCGGGGAGCTACTTGCCGTTTCGAAGCAGCTACACTATAGGTTGGGCAGTTACATGACTTGAAAAGCTGATTTCAATTTTGATAATACTCAGTAATGTATTTGGTAATGCATTGGTATTGTCACCATAGAATAACAAACATTTGTCTTATTCAGCTGTTGGCTCTTAGTGGCTGGAGTAGGACAGAATTGACTATGGTTATTTATTTATTTATTTATTGCTTGGTGCTGTAATTTGTGTGAGTCTCCAACAAAAGCTACTTGTATTAAAGACAAGTGTGGGTCAAATATTGAATTGTACTGAAATCTCTAGAGCTTGTCATTTCACTTCAGGACAATCCTATCACCATCTTTAAGATCATTTATCAAAAAGTAGCAGCCCGGAAAAAGCATTTGCTCCATCATCAGGACATCGCAAATCCAAATCCTGGGTAATGAGTGACAACCGTCCATAGCTGGGATTCTAGGAAGCAGATTGTTCCAAGGGGAGTGCGGTGGTGCAGTGTCAATCATTGTCAATCATTGCAACACTGTAACCAATGTAACCTCAAGCCTAATTGCTTTTCACAACAGCAAAGAAATCCTTAATATACTTGCGAGATAAATAGAACTCATTTTACATTGTTCATGCATTGCACCTATACTGCTCCTCATGTACAGTAGCTCTAACACAAATCCAGTGGTGACTGTTGATATTATTACATGAAAGGGCAAAAAATCACTAATTATCTTACTAAAAATAGTTTTACAATGAAATTATTACTTAATATCCAGGGTCAGCAATATATTATTATTTTTAGTTATTAAATGCTATATTGTGTATAAATGCTATATATCTTATCCCCGCCCCATATATATTATATATGGTGTATAACATATACTGTATGGGAGTGGGGAATAAGACCACTTCAGTTTGGTTTTGTTTGGTGATTCATCCATCACAACTCCAAAATCCATGTTTTAAAAAAAAAATTTTTTTACATAGAGATGTGCCAGTCGATCAGAGAAGTAACAATTATGTCAGATGACATACAGAAAAAGAGATTTAAATGCTGCCTTTTGGGTCTTAAGTGAGAAAATGATCTTTGAAGGTACAGTATAGGCAATATTCAGTTACTCTTTTTAAATTCATTAGTGAAGATTCTGGATAAAGCTAAGGTATGAAATTTTTGAGTTTTGACTTAAACTTTTGTTTAAGGTTTAAGGATTTCGAAAATCGAATTGGGGCATTTCTAAAATTGTGATACTTACAGACGTAAATTGAATTGGCGCTTACAGTAGTAACATCGTATCAGGTGGTCCCTGGTGATTCCCAACTCTAACATATTGTATGTGTGCATATTTGTTCTAATTCCCTACTGGCTTAATTAGAGGAAACGGGATCAATTAAAACCAAAAAAACTCTATGCTTATAACTATATGACTTGTCCTTTTTTGTACTTTATACTTTTGTTTGATTAATTTGCTTAGTTTATCTAATTATACATTTCATACAAAAAAATGCATTTTTGGTTAAAAAATTGGATAATGGAGTAAATAATGCAGTTTATTCATGTTCATTACACCCATGACTAGGTTTGTAACACGATAGCAGCTGATGTAACAATCACCATCCAGACATATTCTGTACTCACCTGTCATAACTGTCACTGATAGACTGCAAGAATCTACAGCACTGGGCTCATTACACCTAGCCCACAGTGTTGCTTCATACCATTCTTCATACCATTTCTCTTACAATCACCTGTGGTGATATTGCATCCTGTTTCACAAAAATTCAAAGAATTACTTTTTTTTTTTTAACATTTTTTATTTAAACATTTTAACCACAAATATGATGATATTGGTGGCACAAAAATAAAACCATGTACTGTAGTTTTTGTCTTTAGAAGACAAAGTGGCTTAGCCCTGCTACTACCTAGGTATCAGTTGCCCTGTCCTAATTTCTAATCCACGGGGTGCTTTATACTGTAACATAGAACAAAACACTTTTCCAGTAGGAAACATATTACGTTGTCTCCTCGCTCTGGAATCTTGGTTTTCCAGGTTAGGAAAAAGGTGGATTGTGTCCAACAGTACTCTTGGAATTTTGGTCATGCACAAGGTGTGCTTGAAAGGTTTGCTTGAATCCATTTCGGCTAATATGTAACGTGTGATTCAGACCACCAGAAATGTATTAAATCTGTACACTAATGAACCGTTTGTTACTAGACTATGACGCGTGATGACGCAATGACTTCTTTAAAAAGGTGGTTCTCTGAGCTGTCACCATCTCCGGCGCTAGCGCTAAAAAAAATATAGAACAGGGGTATGAAAGGAATTGCTATAAAGCAGTACTATTATATCCTCAGGATCGAGCAGAGTGTTCATTGCCGTCTTCTAATTTATCTCTGAAAAGCAATTTATACATGCACAGAAGTGATGAAGCATCTAAAACTCGGCTCATGCTAAATCACTTCTAGATCAGTTATCTAATCAAAGGCAGTTGATTATTAGTGTGAGTTGGGTAAACTGAATGATGATGAACATTTGAGCCAGCATCTACTCAAGCTATTGAAGAAAAAAAAAAAAAAAAAAGGAAAAAACAAAACAAAAGAAAAAATGCTAGACTAATCACGCTGTGTGAATGTGCAGAGTGATCACACGGGTTTGAAGAGCAGCAGGCTGTGAATGGGCCCATAATGATCCACACAGGAAGTGCGAGAGACCGTACTGGGAAGTTTTTAATGCAGCTAAAGCTGGCCATCGTCATCATGTTGTCTCTACTGCCTATCTTGAAGACACAAAAGTGACACATGCGGTATCTACGGCTGGGCACCGCATGTGCCCAAAAGAAAATTAATTTAAACTGATATTCAGAACGTCTAATGGACATAATCTTACTCATGTAAATGATTCCATCTTTTACAGTATATCACCTATCCTGCATACACAGTTGCAGCATCCCAGGAGATTTAGTGAACAAGGCGGGGTACACCCTGGACAGGGTGCCTATGCATCGCTGGACACACACACACAAACTATGGGCAATTTGGGAACGCGAGTTATCTTAATTTGTATGTCTTTGGACTGTGTGAGGAAACCAGAGTACTCAGTGGAAACAAAACATGCACAGGAAGAACATCTCGGGTTACTTGACTGTAACCCTGTTCCCTGATAAAGCGGGAACGAGATGCTGCGTGAAAACGCTATGGCAACATCTCTTTGTTGCCCGGTTGTGAAGCTTGTGCATGTCAAACCCGCCGAATACCTTCTGCTTATAACCTGTGCCAGGCATGACGTCACCGAATAAGGTGCACCTGCAGGTTATAAATAGGAG
>QMIH01000880.1:36661-46717 GCA_003987875.1 Clarias batrachus
CCATCCATCCATCCATCCAACCATCCATCCATCCATCCATCCCAACATCACTAATTGGTGGTTGCCCTCAATGATCTATGAGGTCATGTCAAAAAGCATTGGCAACATCCAACAGACGCAGAAGCACCCACCCAATCATACACTACAAGCAATTTGGACATGCCAGTTAGCCAAAGCCACATGTCTTGTCTGGAAAACCAAAGGACTTGGAGGACGCCAAGCACTCAAGGTGCCAGACGTACCTCAGCATGAGATCTTCATATCAGGTAGATGACATGACTAGCGCACATACCTGAGAGTTGGCTTGCCTCATGAGGTCCCGGAGGTCCAGCTCGATTCCCAGAATGCTCTGGGACAAGGACTGATATGGCCCCCCTCTCCTGTTCCTCTTCCTCATCTCCATGTCTCCAGCTTGATCGCTGTTTGCCTGCAGTCTCTGACGCTGGCTCTCCAGGTGAGTCCAGAATGTCTGAAGGTCACGAGAAGCGCGGTACAAGCGCTCGGTGTCCTGCACATGCGACGTGTAAAAAGTGTAACATAGCAAGTTAAATTTGATAGAGGTCCAGTTTAGTTTTTTTTACGACCGTACTCGGATGCACACATACAATCATACACACCTCCATTTGCAGCCATGTCCGATAGTTTATGCTGACTGACGGTAGTGTGTTTAATACGATCCTCTTGTCGTCAAAGTGCGCGTTGCCGAACTGTTCTTCTTTCTACACCAAACAAGAATAATGAAAGAATCTTTTAATTCAAGAACTTTCCGCACTTTTATCTTAAACAGTGGGTTCCACTGATTGGTTTGAATAGAATAGAATGTCATGGCACATTTTAACAAACTATATTTTGCTCCCAGACTACTGCATTTAATAACAGGACTGTAATATTCCAAGAATTCTTCATGCATTGTACAACCACCAGGCCATCTTTAAGTTATAGCGTTAACTTCATAATCACATTATGTACTAAACCCTCAGCGAATCAGTGACTGAAGTGAATGGAGGTCTAGTTCTGGTCACTCACGTATCGGTGAAGGAGCTGCTGGACACGCGAGCGGACGGAACGGGTCAGGCTGAGGGAGCGGGAGAAACGACTAGGAGAAGAGCAGCATCCGTCGTACGCTGCTGATAAGAGCATGAGCCATAGAGCTGTTCTATACCATGCCATCTAACAAAGACATAAGAAATGATAGTTATTCCTCACTCTAAAACTCTGCAAGTAAATACATTTTTTATCATACTCCTACTACTACTAATAATGTAATATTTGATGTTTGACCGGATCTAATATTAATCTGCTGAAACTCTAAACAGCTGTCAAACATCTGTCTGTTTCTTACAAGCTTCTTAAAATCATCCCGATAGAAGGAATAATAAATCCTATTAACTTGATTGCGGTGCGATGGAGCCCACAGCTGGTGAAACTCAGCATCTCTCTCTCTCTGAGACACATCCACACACAGACACATACACACACTCACCTCTGAGAGCTGTCGATAAAGGGTTGCTTCCTGTGTAGTCCGTGTCTGATGACTGCGTGTGTGTGTGTGTGTGAGAGGAGAAGTGTGCTGCTTATATACTGTACAAGTTTCACTTTGAAAAAGTCTGGCGATTGGGCTTTCCCGTTTATTATGTCATAATGAAAAAAAAGGAAAAGAAAAGATGAAACCCGGGTTCACAGAATGAAACCCACAAAAAATACCACAGCAACTATTCTACTACTACCACTAATAATAATAATATTGCAGAACTTTTTTTCTATGTTAAACATTATACTGTATATATTATATTTGTTTCCCCTGACCTAATATTGTATAGCTCCCCCTTGTGCCACTAAAATAGCCCTCAAGGCATGGACTCCACTAGACTTCTCAAGGTGTCTGGCACCACAATGACCACAGCAGATCCTAAAAGTTGCGAGGTGGACCATCCGTGAATCGGACTTGTTTCTTCCAGAACGTCTCACAGACGCTCAACCGGATTGAGATCTGGAGAAGTTGAAGGCTGAGTCAACATCTCAAACTCTTTGTCATGTTCCTCAAAGCATAAAATACACTATATGGCCAAAAGGATTCACTCTTCTGCCTTCATTGTGCACCAGTGCGCAAAGAAAGACCTCAACCCGATGGAACACCTTTCAGATAAATTAGAGCGGAGACTGTGACTGTGTGTGCCAGTCCTTCTTGTCCAACAAAAGTGCCTGGACTCACAAATGAGCTTCTGGAAGAACGGTCAAAAATTCCCATAAACACATTTCTAAACCTTGTGGAAAGCCTTCCCTGAAGAGTTGAAGCTGTTGTAGCTGCAAAGCGCCAACATCGTTAAGAACTGAGAACCACCCCCGGAGACATAGTGCACGAGACAGGGTACACCCTGGGTGGCGTGCCAATCCATCACAGAGCACACACATATAGACAATCACACGCTCATTAACACACCACAGGACATTTGGGAACACCAGTTGACCTAAGCTGCATGTCTTTGGACTGTGGGAGAAAACTGGAGCACCCGGAGGAAACCCAGCAAGCCTGGGAAGAACATGCAAACTCCATGCTCAGAGACCCCGACACGGGAATCCAACCCGGAACCTGGAGGTGCAAGGCGACAGTGCTCACCGCTAAGTCACTGTGTCTCCACATGGGGGGGGCATGCAAACTCCATGCACACAGAGTGGAGGCGAAATTCAAAAGCCTAATCCTGAAGGTGCAGTGCCTCAGTTGTATTATTATTATTATTAGTGATTAGTGGTGCTTGCGAAGCGAAGCACTACTATTATAATCTCACAGGCTTATTATTATTTTTCTTTTTTTTCTTCCGTGTGAAAGTTTGGCGCGTAACTAGTCCCGCACCGTTTGTCGTAGACCCATGAATGAGGTATCAAAACGTGCGGCTTGGGAATGGGGTGCTATGACTTTTCTAAGGGGTGACTTTTCTATGACTCGAAAAGTCCCATAGACTTAACATTGAGACCAACATCAGCTGTGACATCAGCTACATCCATGACTATGACATGGGACGCTCTATGACGTCACGGCAAGCACCACTCACAGTTTCTTCAGAAAATGTGCCTCTCTAGTTATTATTATTATTATTATTATTATTATTATTATTATTATTATTATTTGTTTAGCTTGTGATATTTAGTTGGGTCAAAATAAATTTAATTATTGGTTGCATTGCAATTTGTGTGTGTGTGTGTGTGTGTGTGAGTGTGTGTGTGTATGTGTGGGTGTTTTACTCTCAGTCAGAGGTCACGCGACAGTTGTGGAAGCCCTTACGTCACAGGGAAAGTGTAAAAAGGGAACTCTTATACTGTAACTGCCCCCACACGCTTTCATTTTTCCTTCACATTTTGCTTTAACATTTAATTTCTGTTCATTCATCCATTTTATTGCATTTTTTTTTTCTTCATTTCCTTCTGTCCACCGGTGTTTTGCATTAAAAAAGCATGAAAGTAAATGCATGTACAGTAAATGCTCTGTCAGCGAATTAGAAATTTCAAGCTGAACCAAAACCAAGTGTGTCTACGTAACCGGAAACTCGATTTGATCCTTAAACCATTCTATTATATTTATTTATTAATTAATTTATGTAAATAACTGATTTACTCCGTCTGTTGAATTTTTTTTTTACCCACCAGAGTTTAAGTGTATATTCTTTGCTGGCATCATGCCGGCCACACAGGACTTTTTTCAGGTATTTTAAAGATTATGTCATAATTATGTAAGAAAACAGCTGGATCCTCAGAAACCCTTGTCTAGCAACTTTGGAAATCACATCTGTCCTCATGAAGTCTTTACACACCTAGACAATCCCAGAACGTGTACATCACTAGAGCACAACCTGAAACCTGAAGTTGTTTTGTAGTTTGGGGTTTGAGTCCAGAGGTTTATCTGTAGTAATATCCAGGACATTTAAAATATAATATAAATATAAATTCAATATAACAAACGATTCTTTCTTAAAGAATAATAAAGATCTGTTAATTGTTTTAAATGTGTAAAAAAAACTACAACAAAAAGACATTAAACCCATGAAAAGATCTACTGAATCTCAATACCTATGCTTTTAAATATGTATTTTATATATAATCTTCACTGTTCTCCATATATATATACAGTGAAACCTTTATATATATAATTTTTTTATTAATTCTGACTTGAAAAATGAGCAAGTCTTGGTTTACCAGTATCACGCATACGCTTCTTGTTTTCATGCCGAGATCACAACTGAGCCAATGGTTTTTCTCTCTATTGCGCTGCGGAATTGTGCTTAATCGTCTCCCCTCCTTGATCTTAGTGAGCGTCTCTCACTGGTATAATTAACATCCATGTGCGTCATTGGACACTGTGTGCCTTTACACACACCCCTCTTCCTCTTGTTTTCACGCACACTCCTCGTCCTCTCACCTTCACACACACTCGCACGCACGCGCGCGCGCACACACACACACACACACACACACAAAGTGCACGTTTTTGTGATCCATTAAGACAAAGAACTGGTGAGTAGCCCCCTTCAACCAATGTCTCCATTCGTCCAATGGCCATCTTGATAGCCAGCAAGTCACGGTCTCTAATGTCATAATTTTTTTCGGTTGAAGTGAATTTCCTGGAAAAGAAGGCACATGGATGGAATGTTGTAGGCTTCCCCTGCTGCTGGGAGAGGATGGCTCGCATGCTATTGGTTGAGACGTCCACTTCTTCCATTTCTGAATGGGAGTACGGGATTGGAATGAGTGAGGAATGGTGCAGAAATAAATGTCTGTTTGAGTCGCTGGAAAGCAACGGTGGCTTCCGAGGTTCATTTCAGGGCTCTGGGTTTACCTCGGAGCAGGGAAATTAACGGACTGGCGGTGATACTGTAGTTTACTATGAATCTACGATAAAAATATGCAAAGCCAAGGAAGAGTTAAGTCTTTGATAGTCGTGGGCTGTGGCCAATTGGTAATGGCAGATACCTTCTCCTCGTCCATCTTCACCCCATTTTGGTCAATGACATAACCAAGAAATTGGACTGACGACTGGTGGAATGTGCACTTTTCGGCTTTGAGAAATAGTTGGAACTTATGGAGAACCTTAAGTATGTACCTTAAGGTAGTAACCTTAGGTATGAAGTACCTTCGAGACTCTGGATCAGCCTTCGTTGTCGTTCGGCAGGTGAGATTCGACCCGTGTCCAGCTGCATGGGTTCCAATACGGTTTCAGGGTTACCCAACATCATTGGCAGATTTTGGAGGAGGTCTGTTGGATTCTGGGTGATGGAGTGGCAGGAAGCGAGATGTGATCAGCACCAGATGGAGAGTTGGATAAACTGCTCTAGCCCCAGAGAGTTGTCGTGGGTAGCGATATGTGGTAATGAGGGCTTGCTCATTCCATCCACTGGTGGCACTGAAGAGCAGGCTAGAGATATACGAACACACACACGGATCCACGGAGACAAAAACGAGGGAGACAGACGGGAAACGCTTCTTAGGAGAACAAAGGAGAACAGGTAAGTAGTTTGGATAAGTATTTGAGTCTTACTTTCTCTAGCGATTTGGTCCACTTTTGTCTATATGAGCCCAGACACTGAATGCTGTGTGGTGTGTGCTTTTGAGCGTTTGTCTTGATTGATATCAGGTGGCGGTGATTAGTATTCCGGAGATGGGGGTGTTTGACTTGATTCGGAGCCTGGCCCGACTGTGACACTCACTAGTATCAGCTCTCTATAGGCTCCTGGTTCTGGGGGCTACAGCGTCACCCAGGATTCAAGTTATGACCTCGGGATAATAGTAGTAGGCACGTTGCTGCTGCACCTTCACTGCTGGAATCAAACTAAAATCAGTTATGGATTTTCAGAAAATCATTCAGAGTCTATTCCAGGAGCACTGGCTGTACATATTTATAATAGAATTATTTCAATATAAATGCACAAATAACAAGCTCAATGACCATAGTTTGGTGTTTTTTGTTTGGCATGAAACAATTTCTTTATATTATGTTTTTATAGAATATTACTCTCAGCTAGAATTTTTAGCAAAAACTAATGTCTGTTTGCTAAAAATCAGCATGTTATCAAATACTGCTTTTTAGGTAACTGGAAGTGAAAGGTGTGGTGGAGGCGACAGTTTAGCCGAGTGTGGGAAGTGTTGACCCAAGAACATCAACAAAGCTCATGTTGATGTTCTTGTTAGGAAATGAGGGTTAAATCAGTTACAAGTCACTGGCATTAATATTTGAACCATTTCTGAATGGTTTCTTAGACCATATATTATTATTATTATCTATTATTAAGCGATCAAGAGATCTGCCTTTATAAACAAAAGAAGTGCAGATCAGAAGCACACATTTCAAGAGCTTCGCAGTAGAATAGCTTTTCATGGGCAATATAAATTAAGTCCAGGGATGTCAGATGTGCTGCTGAAATGTAAATGCAGTTAAATGCTATTAGACACACTGCAAGGATCTCAGTAAGTCTAGTCATCTATCTATGTCTAAAAATTAGATTAATATAAGCCTGTTTCTATTCAAATGTTATTAACATTTTAAGAAAAAAATATTGTTCTACTAGCAGAGAATTTGCTTCTTTCAAGAAATAAATCCATTAAACTGGCAAAATGATCTTCCAATAGAACAAGACGTTTTTACTTACAGAATTTGATTAGAAATAAGCTTATTAATCATATATTTTGGTTTGTTTTAATCTTATTTTAAGAACGTCAGATAAATTTTTACTATATTTAAGATATTTTCACTTGCTATTATGAATGAATATTTTTTTTTGCAGTGTGAAGCAAGGGGATGGTAGCATCATGTTTGTAATTACACAGGATTCCTTGCGTCCTTGTTTTTAGTAGAATAATACCCATCATTATCCTAAAATTAAATTCCTGTCTTTATTACAAATGTTCATGTTTAAACAATTGAAAAGAAATTTTGCATCAAAACAGGTTCATATTTGATACATGTCTGAAGGATGCAGGTGGTGTTTTTAGTCATTTGCATATTGCTTTAAGAAATGCCTATGCAGCTAATTAGTGAATAAAACTGAGAATCCACAGAGGGGATGTGAATGAGAATTTAATGAAAACCACCTTTCCAGATTCTCCCCGGAGGTTCCCATAATGTTCACCAGAATGACCAGATCTCCCTGCATTTCTTTCAGTCTCACTTTTTCTGGGACTCCCTTTTGGTTTTCGTTTTGTTTTTAGGGCAATCCTTCATCTACCATCAAACAGAACGTCACAGGAAGCTACAGTATGCTATTCTGCGCTGTTTCTATTGCAGTTTCTATTTTACATGCCTTCGAAAAACAATTGCGTTATATTAGCATTAGTCAAACGTCTTGAAATTAATATAAATAATGTTATCTTTGCAAGTTTACTGTATTGAGGATTACAGTTAAATGTTTGTAAACAGAACTGAAATAATCTTTGTCAACGGAACATACGTTTCCAGTTCCTGTTTTAGTTCCAATTGGGTTTTTGGGTTGAGCAACACTACACACTTCTTTATTAATGCCCCACCTCTTCCTTGCCCCGTTTTCCATTTCATGAAAAAGGACTTTTACCAAAACGTTAACATTACCTTTCCCCTGCGCATTATCCTGATTATTTATAAGATTTTCCACATTGATCATTACATGCACAATCCCACGATGCTGTAAGAATTTTTTTTTTCAAAGAATCGTTTCAAAGAAAACACAGAATTCATGTAAATCATTTGATTGCTCTGTAATTTACCTAAACAACTACAGTAAAAATTAGTCATATAAAGGTACCCGAATGGGATCAAACAGAAAATAAACACTTTCATATAATATACAGTACAATGAGTAAAGAATAAAGCATTACATGTCATGATGTTATAGGACAATAAACAATACAGGGGTCATGTAGCACAGTAATTTACCAATGATTGCACACTATATAAGAGTTACGCGTCATTTTTTATGATTAAAAAAAAAAATCTAGTTACAGTTTCTTTAAAAGTTGTGGAATGTGAGTTTCTGTTCTTACTTATGTTATGGAAGCAATAAACCATAGTTCCCTATTGGAATAATAAGGATAAGACAAAAATGAGATTTTGTTGAAGCACAAAAGCATAAACTCTTCCATGTAAAGTCGGGTATCACTCTTTCTCTACTTAATAATCTCTTCTAAGTCATTCCCCATCTACTACTTGGTGTGTGAAATAATGGATTGGACATGCTACATAGTGCACAGAGCCTGGAAGTTAACTGAGCTGATACTGTAATGCGAAATAAAGTTTTCCAGTTTTTTGAGTGCTCTTCTATTAACTACTTAAACCATGTCAACACTAAACAAGGAATTCTGGATATTTTTTTTACTTTGACCATGAGAGAAACCAGACTCAATAGGGAAATCATCCTCATTTGGGTGATTACAGATAGCAGGGATTGATCTGTAGTCATGCTGTGTGTTAGGAGGCAGGAAGTTCAGTATAACAAGATAAATCTTTAAGTTAATATGAAGTCCACTTTTCATCAGAGAACAGCTGCCTGCATCAAAGTCCAAGAAAACATTCATGGTCAAGTGGAACCATCCTCAGTCACAACACATTACCCAAGCAGACGGGTATATGGGGGCATCCTCAGCAGTAAGTCAGAGACCTCCATGTGATGAGCAAAAACTGGTGACTCTCATCTGCCTTTGCTGAGACATAGGACTGTGTGTCATGAGCATAACAGGGAAAATTATTACATTCTTACAATTTCTGCTGTCCTTAGAAAGCATTGAAAGAGAAAATAGCAGTGGGCCTAAAACCAAACCCTGTGGAACACCAAACTTCGCTTTAGTACCAGCAGTATAGACCCCAGTTACATCGCCAAATGAGCCAGGAGAGGGCCATTCCCTTTACTTCTACAACATTTTCTAATCTCTCAAGGAGAATACTATGACCAAAAGTGTAGAAAGCTGAACTAAGGTCACGTGACACAACCCATTTACCACTTTAACCAGCGCTGTTACTGTGCTATGGTGAGGCCTAAATCCTAACTGGTACATTTCATTAATGTAATTCCTATGCATACATGAGTACAACTGCTGTGCTACATCATTTTCTAGGATCTGGGAGATGAAAAGGAAGGTTTGCTATCGGCCTGTACTTGGGCAGCTCACAGGGGTCAGGGTCCTCGGTTTTGTAATTAGGGCTTTAATAACTGCTAGTTTAAAAGATTTCGAAATGTAGCCATTGCTGAATGAAGAGTTGGCTATTTTTAAAAGTGGTTCAATTATTTTTGGCATTATCCATTTCCAAAAATTTAATTAACTAGCTAACTAGCTAACTGAAAAACCTGCATTTCTAATGGCTATTTCTGAGGGGCAAGATTGCATCCTGGCTTTGGGTGGGAAAAAAAGGAACTGTCTATATTTCAAAAAGGCCATGACCTTCTCTGAGTTCCTATATGCACACATTAAATAGGGTATTTCATATATACGGTACATAAGGAGAGATAGTAGATCTAGAGTAGTAAAGGTTTACAGAGAGAGCAGATACAGTAAAGTTTGTGGACTATGACAGTAGACTGTGTGTGTATGAATTTTCATCCTATAGGCAATGTCTTTTACTTCAAAACTGCTAATAGATGGTCATGTTATAATTCTCTCCCTGGTGTTTTCCTAATTGGCTTTTAGAAAGTAGATGGTGGGCGGAGCCTGAACGATCCGTATGAGGGGTGTCACTTCTTGGTGACCAGTGGTAAAGAAAGTGTGGGGGAGGCCCATTTCCAGAACGTTTGATATACATGCATCACCCCTCCCACACACACATGTGTGTGACGGTGAGTGTACAATGTTGTCAATGCATTGGTAATATATTGAATTCACCACTAGTTTCTTCGACTCAGCTCTGAAGTAGTGGCTTCCCCAAGTCCACTTTCTCTTCCCCTTTTTTTCATTTCCATGAAACCTAAGCTGCAACTGTGTTTCTCTCTCTCTCTCTCTCTCTCTCTCTCTCTCTCTCTCTCTCTCTCTCTCTCTTGCTCTCTTTCTCTCTCTATCTCCCTCTCTCTCTCTCTCTCGCTTACTCTCTCCTTCTCACTCCCTGATTCA
>QMIH01000880.1:46758-72542 GCA_003987875.1 Clarias batrachus
AGCTGCAACTGTGTCTCTCTCTCTCTCTCTCTCTCTCTCTCTCTCTCTCTCTCTGTCTCTCTCTCTGTCTTGCTCTCTTTCTCTCTCTATCTCCCTCTCTCTCTCTCTCTCGCTTACTCTCTCCTTCTCACTCCCTGATTCATGCATACGAACCCTATACAAAGCAAGATTTCCATTTTATGTTGCAGTGTCAGCCTGTTATCTGGCCTTCCCCTAATTTATTTTTCAGCTTTTTTAGTTTTCTTTGAAGACTTCTATTTTACGGAGAAACAGAACCTTATTCCTTGCTCGGAATACTTTTTATGCAGATGTGCACGAAACCGTACGTATCTGGGAATGCATTAATCATCCTCAGAGGCAGATGCAGTTTGATGGGCATCCATAAACACTTCTGCATGTCTGGCTGCATGTCACTGGCACACAACATACTGTAGCTTGAACTGTGTTTTTTGACAGAATCCGTCTCAATATTAAATCTTTTTTATTTAAAACTTGAAACGCCGAATGTTTACTCATGGGCCATTTGCAGGCAGTCATGTGATACAGAGGCTCAATGTTGAGGTTTGCTTTGCGAGAACAGAAAAACGTTGACTCTGCTCGTCACATCACGAATTAAGTTGCACCAAGTGAACGCATACATAAGCAAAGGCTTAAAGTCTTATTGTTTTTTATCTGTAATATTGCGGATTTCTGAATGAAGTGCAAATGTGTTTTGAATAACTTTTAGAAAAGACAAACACATCATTGTTTGACATAATCTGTTTGCATAATCTCAATCGGTCGACAAGATTTCGTATTCTCTCATTAAACAATATTTTAGGCTGAGCTCACTTACTCATCGTCTATACCGCTTATTTCTGTATACAGGGTCACAGAGGGCCTGGAGCCTTAGGGCAGGAAGCGGGGTATACGCCGGACAGGGTACCAATTTATCGCAGGGCACACACACACACACACTACAGCCAATTTGCGAACACCAATTAGCCTAATCTGCATGTCTTTGGACTGTGGGAGTGACCCAGAATACCTGGAGGAAACCCACCAAGCAAACTTGGTCGGGAATTGAACCCGGACCCCGGAGGTGCCAGACGACAATGCTAACCACAAAGTCACCTTGCTGGCTCTTAGAGCTGTGAGCCACAAATTCATCCTCCAATTCAGTAAATCTTCATCCTCATAGAGTTGCTTTCAGAAGGATGCTGATGCTGAGATGTGAGGACGTGACCCAAGATCACAAAGCAATTGGATAGCAGTCCTCTGCGTTTAATCCGAAGCTCCAGCTCCTCAATAAGTGCATCTCACAGTGTCCAGCACTGTTGATTGTTTAACCTTTTTTCTGATAACGTTCCAATACCGGCCCTTGATTGAAGGTGTTTCCGTTCCATACTCTGCCATTTACTCCCAGGTTCACAGTGATGAATCCGTGTCTCATATCCAGTAATGATTCTCTTTAAGAAACTTTCATCTTCCTTGGAGCATCAGTGCAACTTTTTGTTTATGCATGATGAGCTTATGCTATGAGTTGTTTTGATGCCGGGTACACAATCAGACCACAAAAACATGAATCATTGCACGCTGCTCTCCTTTCATGCAAATCACAAGTGGGGCTTCCATTTTTGCTCACACTGCAGTTACAAATGAACTAGCGTGACACGTTCACATCTCAAGTCTGCAGCCTTCCCCATTTGTGTACTAAACTAGAACAAATCTATATGAATTTAAATTTAACCTCTTTTATTAATATTCTAATATTTTCAGATACTGGATTTTTTTCTAAGCTGTACTTATCAAATGTTAAAAAAAGAGTGCTTAAAATATTTAAATTTATGTGTAAAGAACCTAGAACATGTGAGTTTTACTTTTTAAATCAAATCACAAATATATATATATATATATATATATATATATATGTCACAATATTATTATTATTTTTTTGACACTGTATGTAATACATTTGTTTCTGGTGACTGTATTACAAAGAGTAACCAGTAGAGGGCACCATATCTAGAAAAAGGCTGCTGTACAGGTTATACTACAGCAGTAGTGGAAACACTGGAGGTCTGAGTTGAGCAGGATTTGAGTTATTGTTTAGGATTGCAGTTGTAACCTGCCGTGATGTTAACTTGCAACTTACATTCTTCTTATATATATATAATGGCCCCCAAAATCTCCCAATCTGACCCCCTTAGACTTTTAGCTTTGGGGTCATCTGAAGGCAATTGTCTATGGTGTGAAGATACGAGATGTGCAGCACCTGAAACTACAGATACTGGAAGCCTGTGCTGGCATTTCTCCTGCGGTGTTGCTATCAGTGTGTGAAGAGTGGGAGAAGAGGGTTGCATTGACAATCCATCACAATGGACAGCACACTGAACACATTTTATAAGTGGTCAGAAACTTGTAAATAACTCATGAAAGAATAAAGTTACGTTAAAACCAAGCACACCATTGTTTTTCTTGTGAAATTCCCAATAAGTTTGATGTGTCACATGACCCTCTTCCTATTGAAAAAACAAAAGTTGGATCCAAGATGGCCGACTTCCAAATGGCCACCATGGTCACCACCCATCTTGAAAAGTTTGCCCCCTCACATATACTAATGTGCCACAAACAGGACGTTAATATCACCAACCATTCCCATTTTATTAAGGTGTATCCATAGAAATGGCCCACCCTGTGTATATATATATATATAAAACTATTGCCATGATTTAAGCACAAGCCTTCCAGAACTGTCACAATTTCAACGAGGTGTGCAGGAGAGATATTCGAAGTGGATATCAACTTTTTAAAACATATCTCAAATTTTATGATTGTGCAACTATACTTGATGCACTTTAGGTAATGTGGACTAATGGTTTGACATTCTTATGGGCTTGGTGACATACTGTTTTTTTTTAATGAAGCCATGGAGCCAAAGTCAGAGGATTGGCGAAGATAGTCTTACATCATTGTCCGGTTTGTGCAACAAGTATTGTTTTTGTTGTTGATGTTTCCCGTTGTGCTTTTTGTTCTGCTGAACTACTGATATGCCTTTTTAAAAAGCACTTCATGCAGCACTTAACGTGACCATCAGGATGTGGTTTTTGTGATTGCCAATCAAGGCACAACAAAAACAGCTAAATTCTAAGCTAAAATCTGTGTGCCTGTTGTTTATCCATCATTGTGGTAGGGGAAAGAAGTGCTGATGCCAGTGTAATAGCCGTGCATATACACTCTACAGTGTCTATCTAGCTAAAGTGGTGACGGGAAGTAAACATGTGTGTGTGTGTGTGTGTTTGTGTTTGTGTGATATTTAAGTTGACGTCACTTGATACTGTAACCAGAGATTGGTTGACGCTGCTCGTAAAGCAAGTTTTGAGGAATCGTGGCAGTTCTTTGTCGTAATGTGAGGTCTTGTAGCTACTACTTGACAGCGTGTATGCAGATGGTGAAAACTGTCCCATGGTTTGGAGTGGAGTTAAAAGTATACAGTACGTGGTACAGGAGTATATAGCAACATTTAGTTGGTAATTCTTGAAAGAAGCCATGTTTTTTTTTTTTTGTGATCACTTGCAACTGTCCACATCAACATACAGTACATGAAGAGCCTCTGATTGACATGGTGGGCACAGTGTATCCGGTCCTGACGCACAGGTGTATCCCACTGTAGGTCATATCTGAAACTGTACAGAGAAGATATTTTGCCGCGAAATAAGTCGTTTTGTCTAATCAGACATGGACGGTTTATTGGATATGGAGCCTACAGTATATACAGTAATACACATTTGCTGACAGATTTTTGTTTTGAAAAAGGAAATATGGATATTTTTTAGCACTCTGATTTGTCGGCTTATGTACAGGCAAAGACGAGTCTGTTTTCTTCAGTACAGCCATAAAGTGTTCATTTTATGATGTTCGATTCAGATCTTCCCCAATTCCCTGTTTATAGGACATATTGCAACATCCAAGGGATCTTCATGAAATCATGTTTCATACCAACTTAATTTAAATCCTACTTAGTCTGTCAGCACCAAACAAAACCACGCTGAAGTTTCAAGCTTCCACTTGTGATGGTATTTCCTAGAATGAAAAAACAACAACAAAAAAAGAATCAGCATTTCGTGGTCAAGAAAATGTCACAACTATTATTTCCTTAGAACAATGTAATTGATAATCTCTGATTGAAGAAAAAAAGCATTTGGGGTTTGTCCCTTGCAGATCTAGCCATGAATAATCTGCCCCCGTTGATTCCACTAATTATTGTTGACAAAGCCCCAGGGCTGTACTCTGAATTTCTTGGTGGATTTCCTCTCAAGCCTGGTTGTTTTTGTAGACAAAGTGTTAATTGCTGGAGACTTTAATGTTCATTTCAAGAATCCAGAAGTCCCTCTGTGGACACCATTTATGTCCATTCTGGATTCAGTAGGGGTAAATCAGGACCAACTCATGAGGCAGGTCACACTCTAGTTTTAATACTAATCTTTGGATTAAACGGAGAAAGCATAATGATGATTCCACATTCTGAACTTATTTCAGATCATTATCTCATCTCATTTAGACTGTGTCCTAATAATATAGTACGTACTGTACAGTGCTGCACTACCCCAATGGACATACAGTACGTTATCAACCATGATTGGTCAGGGGTAGCTCAGTGGTTAAGGCATTGGACTACGGTTCGGAAGGTCCCAGGTTCAAGTTCCACTACCACCAAGTTGTCCCTGTTGGGCCCTTGAGCAAGGCCCTTAACCCCAACTGCTCAGATGTATAATGAGATAAAAAAATGTAAGTCGCTCTGGATAAGGGCGTCTGCCAAATGCCTAGATGTAGATGATTTGATCTCCATCTGGCTCCACAGGACTGGATGCTAAGAGTCATAATTCTACATTCTTATTATAACCTTAGGGAAATTAACTAGGAAGAAGACCAGCAGGGACACATGTGCACCAATAACATGTAGTAATGGGGACTTTATGACTTCACTTCGATGACGAGATGTAAAATATTAGGCCAAAAAATCAGGTTCCAGACAATTTAATAGAAAATGGTGCTGGTGAGAATGAAACTATATCATACAGTACTTATCACAGACAATTTTACTCTCCTACAAAAGACTGAAATAGTGTCACTTAAGTACAGTACTAGGTCCTGTACCTACAAGCTCATTCTTACAGATAACTCCATGAATCATTTGTTAAAAAAACACTAAATGATTCACTAAGCAATGGCTTTGTACTTTAATCCTTTAAACTATTAGGTATTAAACCCTTAGGTAACCATCAGCTATCCAATAAGACAAACCTCCATTTTTTTGTCCAAGATGCCAAAATAGATTGAAGCTATACTGTAGGAAATTATTAGTATTAGTTTACAGAATTTGGCAGATACACTTATCCAGAGTGACTTAGATTTTTATCTCATTATACAGTACAGACCAAAAGTTTGGACACACCTTCTCATTCAAAGAGGTTGATATTGTATTCTGGCAAGAAAAAAGCAGCAAAGTAAAGAAAAACGAGCGGCCATCATTACTTTAAGAAATGAAGGTCAGTCAGACGGAAAAACTGGGAAAACTTTGAAAGTGTCCCCAAGTGCAGTCACAAAAACCATCAAGCGCTACAAAGAAACTGGCTGACATGCGGACCGCCCCAGGAAAGGAAGACCAAGAGTCACCTCTGCTGCGGAGGAGAAGTTCATCCGAGTCACCAGCCTCAGAAATCGGCGGTTAACAGCAGCTCAGATCAGAGAGCAGGTCAATGCCACACAGAGTTCTAGCAGCAGACACATCTCTAGAACAACTGTTAAGAGGAGACTGTGTGAATCAGGCCTTCATGCTAGAAGATCTGATAGGAAACCACTGCTAAGGACAGACAACAAGCAGAAGAGACGCGTTTGGGCTAAAGAACACAATAAAGAAAACTTTGAATGAGAAGGTGTGTCCAAGCTTTTGGTGTGTACTGTACATCTGAGGGTCTTGCTCAAGGGCCCAACAGTAGTAACTTGGTGGTCCTGGAGAACCTGGGATCATCTGAACCATAGTCCAGTTCTCTGACCACTGACTCATTATGATCCACCCCTGATTAGTTAGCATTTAGACTCTTCATAGCACATACAGTACAGTAGCTACTACTGGCTTTTGATCAGGGTGCTGTCTTTTTGCTTGTGGTGCTTGACCTTAGTGCAGCTTTTGACACCAACGATCAGACTATCCTTCTCAATAGATTATCAAATATCGAAGAACAATCAACTATATCTAGTTAGTCCTGTTTTGATGTCCGATTGTTGCGAATAATAGAATGAATATTACACTTTATGTATGTTTGGATGCCAAGAGGTTACCCAGAGTTCAAATGACACCGGGCTCAATATCAAAAGTATTCACGTGAGATCAACGTATAGGTGTCATACTCCTTTACAGTCTTCTCAGAACAAAACCATGAGCCACTTTCTGTGGTATGAGGTAACTGGCAGTTCCTTTTTGTCCAATGAAAAAAAAAGTTCCTTCACCGACTGAGGAAGTTGGGTATTAATCAGACTGCTGTGACTCATTTCTACGGGACGAAAATGGTCAAAGTTTCGTTCGGATTTGTTTCACCATTATACCACAGAATTAACCGATATGATGTGTACATCATCAAGTGGGAGAAATCACGTGTTCTATTGGGCATACGTTAATTTGTTTTTTTTAAAAAATTTATCGGTTTCTTGAGTCAACATGCATCTGCAGACAGATGCTATACGCACGCCTCTATCTTTATCACCCCGTCCACAGCTGCTCTCGGGGTCGCTGTTGGCGAAGAAAGCGAAGACGGACACCTGCAGCGGAGCTCAACAAACATGTTCTGTCACCTGCGTCCAGAATTCAGGCCAAATGAGATCCTTACAACGCAACATAAGGTAACCTGAATATGACCATGACACAGCAGAAATGAAATGAAATCAATGCAGCATATATAAATTGCACTCTTAGGAATGAGGCTTCTCAACATCTCTTTGGATGGTTTAGAGTTCTTCAGTTATACAAAACATTCTGTTCAAGGAGATCTCCAAAAAAAACATAGTACAAAGGTAAATACACAGCTGCTTAGTGTCATATTTTTATGCTAATACATTTCACTGTTTACATTTGAGCATCTTAGCATCATCTGTGCCATTAAAGTGGATTTTTCCCCACCAAAAATAGATGAAGTTTCTCCGTTTGCACCAAATTGACTTGTTTGTCCAGAATAAAATATCATACTATTTTTTAAGCATCCATCAGAAAGCAGACGGATAAGACCATCAACAACGTTCACTTCATGGAAGAGTTGTCTAAGAAAACACGCGGAGAAGCCACACTCGCTCCAATAATAAGTCAACTTTTATTTGTACACCTGCACCATTGTGGGTTCCTTCAGATCGTTTTGCAGCAAACATCACCTCACATGAACTTATGTCCCGCTGGTGCAGCGTCACCGGATCCCCCCCGGGGCTGAACGAGAACCTCCAGCATGCTGGTGGGAGGCCGAGCGAGTTTGTTTTAATAACGCTTGTTTGTCTCTATGACCGTGTCACTCTTCAAGTCCTCCTGCTTGCTTGAGCAGCAGGTGATTGTGTGTGTCGGTGACGGACTCCGTGTATAAATAGCAGCACGGCCTGCGTCTGGGCTTCAGGAGAATCTGACGAAGAGCAAAGATGCGCACCTTTCAGCTGTTCTGCGTGGCTTTCTTGTGCCTCTGCCCGATGGCCTGGGCCTCCTCCGGCCGCGAGCCGTGCCGTAAGTCCTGCTTCAAGAGTGTAAAATGTCATCTGGATTAAATTTCATCCAGACAAAAATGCTAAATGTTAGCTGTTAAATAATATCACTGATGCTCATTTCTCATTTCTTTTCCAGGATCCCCAGCAAAGACCAGCGGCATGCTCTGTGTGGTACGTAGATACCAGGTTTTCAAGACAATTCACTATTTCTTAAATCGATCGTTCTCTAAATGAATTCCAGGGACAACCAGAGCGTCCAAGCTATGTTTCTGAACAACCCTTACTATGGAGAAGTATTATCCACAGTCAACCACTACTAGAGTTTATACTATAGCTGTAATGTGAATTCTGAATTCTGATTGCATCAGCAAATCACAGGAAATTTGGTACTTGGTACTTTTAATGGACATTGGTCATATGGTGTGATTTGGTGTAAAGATCCACGTCAAACCCAGTTTGATTCAAATCAGGTCAAATACGTCTCTTACATGCTGAAGTTTAGCTGATTTGAGTTCTGTACAGCAGAACCACATGCATGAAGATTTTACCATGTGGAAAAAAAAGAAGATCAATCTCAATATATGCTGGGTTGATAAATCTTTAATATGTAACTAAACATTTCACAATTTCATTTGACTTCATTTTTTTTTTTTTTTTTTACACAAACCTACAGACTTCCACCAAAGATGATACGGTCGAATGGGGGACGTTCGACTACGATTCCTCTAACAAATTCCTACGCTTTGTGGAGGACAGCAGCAAATCAAACAAATCCTCCCACCTGGACATACTTATACACTTTGAAAAGGTAATGCTGTACTGTAAAATAAAATCCAAACCGTGAACAAACTGTATATTATAATGGATAGTGGCAGCTCCATAAGATTTCTATGGTTTTTTTTTGGAGTTTTGATGGAGTTGCAGAACCAAACCCTATTACAGAGGGGGCAGAGAAACAAATTTCGTCCAGATTTATTATTATTTTTGCTTATTTGTCACACTTTAAGGATTCAGATTAGACACATTTGAATATTATTCAAAGATGACATGAGTAAACTGAAAATGCAGCTTTAAAATTATGATTTTATTTATTGAGGGAAAAAGGCTGTCCAACCCTGTCTGTGCTTATGTAATGAAGTAAGGTGTGTGTAACCCATTGCGTCTGGTGTACAACTCAAAAAGAACATCTGAGCAACAGTCGGACATGGTGACAGCAGTGTGATGGTCTGGGGCGTTGGAGCTTCAGGACCGGGATTGATGGAACAATGAATTTTGCACTCTACCAGAAAATCCTGAAGGAGGAGGTCTGGCCAACAGTTTGTGAAATCAAGCTCAAGCAAACGTGTGTTATATGCAGCTGACCCAAAACACACCAACAAGCCCAACTCTGAATGGCTAACATAATCAAATTCATTAAATAAATAAATAAATAAATAAATAAATAAATAAAGGTTGAAAGTGGCCCAGTCAAGGCCAGGCAGGATTGGACAGCTTTTTTTTTTTTTCTTGAAAATTAAACCATAATTTAAAAACATCATGTTGAATTTACCTGGGTTATGTTTTGTCATTAATATGTATTTGATGATCTCAATTAAATAAAAAAAGAAGTTTTTTGATGACAAAAATGCAAAAAGAAAAAAAAAAAAAGGAGGAAGTGGCGAATACTTTTTCACAGCAGTGTACTCATGGCCCAACCCCAACGTAAGTATCTTAAGCTTCTTTTGCCAGTACTCCAATCCATACTGTAGTAGTACTGTATTTACTTACTTATTGCATCAAGGCTTATATTTGGACACATGGTGACATCATAGTCTTAGGCAACAGCAAAATAAGAGCTGACAAATTAGTTAGTGTGAAAATCGCAAATTTCTTATTTCACCAAATCATTCTTTCTTTACAGGAAATGCAGTTTTGACTGGATTCATTATTATTATTATTATTATGATTATTATTATGATTATTATGATGATGATTATTATTATAAATGCCTAATTTGACTTCCCACTTCATCTCAACCCCAGGATGTGTATTATGAGTTGGACAGCAAGAACGAGAGCTGTAAGAAGAAGTCTCTGCAGTCTCACAAGCACCCCATGGAGGTCCCGACCGACGCCACACACGTGGACGAGCTGTACTTGGGAAGCCCTGATAAGTCCGACCAGGGCCTCAGGGTGCGCATGTGGTCCGGCAATATGTCTGACAACGACGCGCATCACTCACAGGGTCAGTATCAGTATCCTAGTGACCGCTACCGTCACGGCCTGGTAGAGCTGCTAACACAAAGTATACTGTATGTTACTTCTGGATTCGAGCTGGAACTCATTACAGTAAGATCTGACTGGTTTGTTTTGTTGTTGATTTGCTTCGCAGCCCACTACTCGATCATGACTACGTCCTGCGGGTGCATCACCGTCTCCTGCACCTACCACAGTGAGAAGAATGACCTCGTCTTCAGGTAAACGCCGGCTCTACAGCACAGTATGTGCTCTACATTTTGCTTTCTGGATATACAGTAGAGTGTACTGTACAATACAATGAGTGTGAAGCTGTAAAAAGCTAACGTGAATAAGCGCTTCATGGAGGTTTTATGTAACTTCATGTAATCTTAAAATAATGCGCGGGTTATTTACCACCCAGCGGTTGAAACCCAATGATCTGGAAAATTAGCGCTTACCACGTACGTGGCCGGTATCTCAGCAGCTTCCCTTATACTCAGGGGAATTTAAGAGAGTGAAAGCATTTTTTTTTTTTTTTTATCTCTTCCTAATATTAATATGTTCTACATTAATTTAATGATGTCATTTCTGGAATCTTCTGAAGTCCCAGTGGCTTATGCAATCGCAGACTCATTAAGTCCCTTGCATTTCCTCATCACTCTGGATTCTTTCATACGATCTTCAGTTCTCTAGAACATTACTATCACTTACTCACAATAATCTTCCCGTTTGGACGTTGACTTGATCCAATCTTTATTCTCTTGAAAATCTTTCTAATCCACTTCCTGTAATTGTGTACCATATTAGTTTTATACCATAACCAAGCTTTCAAATTCATTCTTTAGATTTATTAACGTTTGTATGGAATTACGCCTAATGTACAGTATATCTGTGCCAGTTTTCAAAAGTAATCATGAATAGATTAAAGCATCTTAATTGATCATTAAGAAGTTATAATGATTGAGAAATTGCTGTGGTATAAGAAGAATAAAACACATCAGAGCATGTTGTTATAGGAAAATAATCAACTCACGTTTATTAAATCAAAAATGTTTATATGGCTAATAAAAAATGGCTAATGAATGCTAATAATCTAATGTAAAATCTTTCTTTTATTCTTTCCTTCCTCAGTTTCTTCAACGTAAAGCCTGAGGCTGACGAGCAAGTGTTCAACCTTCCTGATTACTGTGATGACGCGCCTTTAGATGCTGATGGTGCGGACCACAGCTTCTTTGACCTGTTCCATGAATGAATCATTAAAAGCATATGAATCAAATCAATCAACACACAGGATTATGGCATAACACGAATCTTAAGAAAGAAAGAAAGAAAAAAAAAAAAAACAGAAGAAAAATTCTTCAAAAAACTGTATTCACTTCTTCTTTTTCTTCTCAGCAAATCTGACCCTCTCTAGTGTGATCACCGTCTCTGCTCTGAGTGCTGTTTCGTCATTGTTGTGACTGTTCCTTTGTTTCTCCTGAAGTCAATAAATCCTGAGTAATACTCATAATGAAAAAAAAAAATGGATGAGTTCTTTTTAAACAATACATTTCACACTTACATTCACAAACATTTCAAATGTAATCTAGTAGGAAATCCAACATATAGTGTGCTCTGTATATATTCCACCCACTGCCTCTGGAGGCAGTGTTATGATCTAGGGTATCTCCAGTCGCTCAGGTCGAGACTCAACAACATTATGTGGCAATAAACTGAAGTCAGCTGACGATCTGAATGTACTGAATGATCCGGTTATCACATCTATGGAGGTTTTCTTCCCGATAACATTGCAACCACCTCGCTTCATCCGGACATGATGTTATCCTCAGAGTCTACCAAGTAAGAGGTCCTCCTGGAATTAACCATCCCCTGGGAGCCAATGAGTGGAGAAGAGCAAAAACACAGAGTCGGCTGCATGGTGAAGGAGCAAAGCAAAACTATATTTGTCTGCTTTTCTTGCTGATTGTATCCATGACATAAAAATCACAATACCACCCAAACCAGGGGTTTTGTAGTCCATTGCACCTCTGCAGATACACTCCTGCAGAATGCGAAAGTTGTCCTTCAGTTGTTCCCGCTGAGGGGTCGCCACAACGGACTATCTGATCTGGATAACAACTTGGCACAGGTTTTTACTGCAAATACACTTCCTGACGCGACGCTACCATTTAATCAGGGCTTGGTTCTGGCGCTGGATCCATGGGCTGGGGTTTAGGCATTGGGTGGGAATCGAACCCATTTGAGCTTGTTTTTGGAAAAAACTGTAGGTTTAAGTGCATATTAATGGTTAGTGTCAAACTACCAAGTTTCGTCTTTTTTATATTTTATCGGTATTCTTCTTAACCAGGGAAACATTTAATAATGCTTTGGCTATTTGTGGCCCTCCGTTGGTATGTTTATGATAAAGGGACAATCACACAAGCAATATTTTTTATGTGGGGATCTTTTATTCCTGACTGCATCTTACAAAGAAAATACAGCATTAAATATATTAGCCTTAAGTGCTCTTAGCAATAAACAAATAAACAAACAAAATAAACACCCAGTAGAAATCACTAAAATCAATTAAGTACCCTTTGGATACGAACGTTCAGTTTAATTTTGAAACCCCGAGGCGTATGAATAACCTTTCCCAAAATAATTCAAACCCTTACAGACAACGGTAGCAGTCTCCTAAATACAGAAAACAACAATTAGGAGCTGCTTACACACACATCACATTGCACATCACACYAATTATGTACACATGCAAAATATGTCTTAAACAGAGTAAATAAAACAATTACATTAACAGAGGCACTAAATAAAAATAAAACAAACTTACAATCCTCCTTGTATTTCAGAAGTGCATGGAAGTCTYCCAGAATCTTCTCCCCTCTGCATACAATATTAACTGACATTAGCCTTGGTCATGCTAATAAACTGTCTAGGCCATGCAGCACATTTTATAGCAATATAATGAATACACTTACGCGCTCTCTCCTGGATATACAAAGCACCCAATATCCAACCTGCGCTGAACGAGGAAAAACTCGTTTACCTTAGTTTTTGCTACAGCTTTGCTGTTTACAAGACAAAGCTTTAGGGGGAAAGTTTYCACTAGCTCATGCTCCTTCCAGCATTTTCTGCGTCTCTGCCACGCATGTGCTCAGCATGCACGGAGTCACGCACCTTCTTAAAGGGACAGCGTCCTTTTCCCATTCATTTCGTACTGCATAGAAAAAGGAATTCAATTAACTTATGCTACCATATCTCACTGGGGTTTTCCTTGAGATTGCACATTACTGCCCAAACCACCTGGTTACATATTCATCTTTTTTTTTTTTAAATTAAATGCTTTATGTGGATCCCATTTATGTATGAAATCCATGTATTTCTAGGACATCTTACCCTGTTTCTGCAGCCACATGCTTTTTTGTACATGCTGTGATTTATTACACTAATTCAATAATCACCTGCGTTTTACCTTTCTGACTTTGTGGAAAATTCACAGTGAAAATCTCATTCAGAATGTATGATGTCAAAATGGTGCAGTAACCGTCAGTAACAGAGCTCGCAGACTGTCTAAAAGGCAGGGGACATTATTACTAATGAAATGTACATTGAGGTAAAGGCAACACCACAAGATAAAATGAGAGAGCTGGCCACATGTCTGGACTCTGGAGGACCAGCTGTGAAATCAGACTTTTATAAAATCCTCAGGGGGAAAGATCCTTACATAGTGGATCATCTGGAGTCTGGATCAAGCCTACAGTAGCTTAGTGAGCCATGCACACCTTTGTATGTTGATTTTTAATGGCTTTATCTAAATCTCAAGTTTATTGTTTATATTGCTTATATGTACAGTAACTACAAATGCATGTATTTTAAATTTCCTTATTATGGTGGTTGGATAAACTTCTCATTCTACAGTATATCTCTGTCACTCTATGTTTTTACTCCTCCTGTTTTAAAGCATGCTGTCTCTTATCTTAGATATGTGCTTTTATGCATCTGTTATCAACAGGAAACTTTACCCTGGTGAATTAAAAAAAAAAAATTACATTGGCAGTCATTTCATCTATAAGACGTTAGAGGGATACAGGAGGTGAAAGAAAACTTTTCAAAGTTTATGTATGAAATATTTACCTAAAAATAATTTAATACTTATTTTATCAGTCATAAAGATTATAGAAAAACTGTTGTCAAATTTGGTATTATGTTGCAAACTTCCACCACTTTTCAAAATGTTGTGCCTTGATTGTGATTGTTTGGATTTGTGCATTAACCTTCACTACAAATAATAAAGACCATTCTGCTGTTATGTACTTATTTTAAAGCACTTGGTCGCATTGTTATAGGGGGCTAATATTGGCCACACTGATATTCCATGTGTCATTCATTTGACCTTCAAAAGTCTATGAGATACATAAGCCAGTTATATTCTTTTATTATCTGCAATCCATAGAGATGAGACACATAGATACTGTATCAGTTCATTCATGTAAGAAAGTTGAAAAAGAATAATCAAATCTGAATATGGCTAATAACGCAAGGGTGATTGTTGACCTCTAGAGTAAACATTCCTCATTTTGGTACGTAAAAGTGAAAGCGTAATTCTTATCTTTACCTTTGTACTCAGTTTTTAGAGGCCATAATTCTACAGTATGATATCTTCAGTAGGTCCTGATGTCCAGAACGGCTTACAGTCCAACTAAAGCAGAGAATATTTAAACAGAAATACACTTGCACTAAGCAAATGAGCACAACCAGTGGACGTAAAGTTCAGTGCTACAGTACATATGTAAAGTGTCAGACTAATTACTGGCTATTAGATGTAAAAAGTGCAAATAATAATGGTCATATTTTGATTAATTTTTAGTTACACAGTTTGTGGGTTTTCATCATTAACTAAGACATCAGCTGAATCTCCATCCTTATCTTAAATTATGAATAGCAAAAGTGCTTCCTTTTCCTGGTTTTAGCATGAACATAAATCACAGTATCATCTGCAGACATTTAAGCATGTACATCTGGACAGGTAAAAAGGAAATAAAGTGTTTTGCGAAAGTATTTACAAACCTTGAACTTTTCCACATTTTGTCACATTACAACCACAAAAATGTAAATATATTTTACTGGGATTTATTCAATTCAATTCAATTTTATTTCTATAGCGCTTTTAACAATGGTCATTGTCTCAAAGCAGCTTCACAGAAATGAAAAGAACATGAAAAGAAGACTTATGGAAATGTATATATGTGTAAGAAAAATATGACTAGATAATGAGATTGTCCCTGATGAGCAAGCCAAGGGTGACGGCGACAGTGGCAAGGGAAAACTCCCTGAGATGGCAATAGGAAGAAACCTTTTATGACCAACACAAAGTGGCTCATACAGTAATTGTGAAGTAGAAGAAAATAAAGATAAGATAAATGGTTTTCAAAAATGTTTTATAAATACAGTAAGTATTTGAAAAGGGGGGCATGCATTTGTAGTCACACCCCCCCCCCTCCAACCCCAGTGTAAATACTTCATAGGACCACTTTGTAGGGCCATTGTTCAGTGGTATTAGAGCTTTTGGGGTGTGTCACCAGTGTGTCACCAGCTCTGCACATCTAGAGAATGAAATTTTTGCCTATTCTTCTTTGCAAAATAGCTCAGACTCGGTCACATTGGGTGGCATCTGTAAACAGCAATTTTCAAGTCCTGCCACAGATTCTCAATTGGATTTAGGTCTGGACTTTGACTGAGCCGTTCTAACACATGAATATGCTTGGATCTAAACCATTCCAGTGTAGCTCTGGCTGTACTGTATGTTTAGAGTCATTGTCTTGCTGGATGGTGAACCTCTGTTCCAGCCTCAAGTCTTGCAGACTCTAACAGGTTTTCTTCTAAGATTGCTCTGTAGTTGGATCCATCCAACTTGGATCCCATCAACTCTGACCAGGTTCATGCTGCTACCACCATACACAGTGTTCATTTTCTAACAAACATAAAGCATTTATTCATTTAGACCAAAGAGTTACATTTAGGCCTCAGGGCACTTTCTTCCACATGTTTGCTGTGTCTCTTATATGGACGGGACTTCTTATGACTTTCATAGAATAACAGCTTTTTTCTTGCTACTCTTGCAAAAAGGCCAGATTTGTGGAGTGCATGACTAATAGTTGTCTTGTGGAGAGATTCTTCCACCTGAGCTGTGGATCTCTGCAGCTCCTCCAGAATTACTGTCGGCCTCTTGGCTGTTTGTTCATTAATGTTCTTTAACAGACCTCCGAAGGCTTCGCAGAACAGCTGTAATTATACTAACATTAAATTATACACAGGTGCATTAAATTTGGTAATTGCATGACTTCTTAAGGCAATTGGTTTTTTTCCTGGATTTAAGTTAAGGGTATTGGAGTATACAGTAGAGGGCTGAATACAAATGCACGCCACAATTTTCTGATTTTTATTTGTAAAAACAAAATTGAAAACCATTTATAATTTTCCTTCCACTTCACAATTATGTGCCACTTTGTGTTGGTCTTTCACATAAAATCCCAGTAAAGTACATTCATGTTTGTGGTTGAAACGTGACAAAATGTAAAAAAGTCCAAGGGGTATGCATACTTTTGCATTAGGAACAATCATTCCACCTTTCCATGTGGCGGGTTTCTTAACTCCTGTCCAGCTCAGTTTGATAATTCTTCTGCTCAAACGTAGCGGCTTTCAACGAATCTGTTAATGACCCGGTTCAGCAGGCGTGTCTGGATGTTGTTGAGTTACACACTGTGGTGGACACTGGCCCTCTAGGAATGGCGTTGAAGAACTCTGTTTCATTGGCTGATGATGTGCTTCATGATATTTTTGGGAAACTATAGCCTGTTACAAATCTTACACATGGAACACACTTTTTTGACTTCTGCAAGTTTGTTAAATCTTTGTTTTTTAATGTGCTTCCAATACAGATGTAGCACACATTATTTCATGGTTGCTGAAATTAAGGAACTAAGCACTCATTAAAGTGCACGAGTACATAAACCACTTCATGCTGATTAATATGGACATATGAAAGCTCTTTCTATATGCTTTTGAATTAGTTAAAAGTGATCATACTCTCTTTAATTGAATATTCTTACAGTGAAATACTAAAAACTCTTTTGTTTTTTAAGGACTGATCATTTTGCTTTTTGCTATGCAGTCATGCATCACAGCCAAGAAAGAAAGAAAGAAAGAAAAAGAAAGAAAGAAAGAAAGAAAGAAAGAAACCCATCTAATGTTTAATTTGACTGCCTTTAGCTTGATGATAATGTGCAACATGGTGGCGAGTTTATGTATGAAAATGATTCCTCATGTGCCATCAGGGATAAAAAAATCTCATATATGTGATAACCTGGTGATTCAGTACATTCAGATCACCAGCTGACTTGATTTTATAGTCACATAACCATGCTGAGACTAGACCTGAGCAAGTGAAGCAACCTCTGATGATAACACTGCATTGCTTTATACTGTATGCTTCTCTTCTTACCCTGACGCACCCATCTCTCCGGAGTAGGGTTAATCTGGACTCATAAGACTTTTTTTTTCCATCAGAATTTTTTTTTGCTATGCAACTTCACCAATTGATGTCAATTCATGATTCGTTTCCAATAACATACCTTCCATGAAGTAAACGGGTCAGCATTGTCTTTCCAAAAGCTAAGAAGGTGTTGGGCAGTTCTTAAACAAGTTTCAAATTGTTTTCTAAATCAAGCTTTATTCTTTTCATTTTTTCAAAATAGGTGATCTGTCTGAGCTGAGGATCGTTTTGGTGGGGTATAGAAATGCTGGAAAGCGATCATCAGGCAACACAATCCTGGGTGAACAAATGTTTCACACTGATAATAACATTCAGTGTGTGAAGAGACATGGGAAAGTGGCAGTGCCCCAAGCTGGGAGAAGGACAAACCTGTAGAGCAGGCCACTAAGCTATTTAAACATGAACTTGTGCTCAGTGTAAGTCAGTGTCCTCCAGGACCTCACACTTTACTTCTCATCATCTACATCTAGGCATTTGGCAGACGCCCTTATCCAGAGCGACTTACATTTTTATCTCATTATACATCTGAGCAGTTGGGGTTAAGGGCCTTGCTCAAGGGCACAACAGGGACAACTTGGTGGTAGTGGGACTTGAACCTGGGACCTTCCGAACTGTAGTCCAATGCCTTAACCACTGAGCTACCCCTGACCACTGAGCTACCCCCTGACCTCATCATACCAACAGATGTTTCTTTCACAGAGAAGAATAGAAGTGTATTAGAAGGATATTTGGAGCTTATCAGTGAAAACATCTGGAACCACGTAATCGTTCTGTTGACTGTTGGCGACTGGCTGGGAGTTAACACCATCGAGCAGCACATTGAGTATGAAGGTGAGGCCCTCCAGTGGCTGGTTGAGAAATGTGATGATAGGTATCATGTTTTCAATAATTGAAAAAAGCGTGATAGAGACCAGGTTGCTGAGCTACTGGAGAAGGTCAAGGAGATGCTGATAGAAAACATGGGCCCTCATTTTGAAGTAGATAGAAAGATTTTACGGTTGGAAGAGTGGAGCAAGGCTGAGGTGAGAGCAGTTGAAAGAATGAAGGTGATGCAGAAGCAGAGAGAAGACATGAGATCACAGATGGGTAAGTCTGACTTGATTCCTGCATTCATTGCTTGTTGTATATTATGGAAATGTTACTCTTAATATTATTATTAAAAAAAAAAAAGAATAATTTTAATATCTTCCTCATCTTGTTGATTTTCAATTACAGGTCAGAAAAATAGACACTCTGAGCTGAGGCTAGTGCTACTGGGATGCACAGATTCTGGCAAAAGCTCAACAGGAAACATCATGTTTGGGAGAGAAGTGTTTGAGTCAAAGAAAAACGCTCAGTGTGTGAAGGGGCAGGGAGAGGTAGCAGGGAGGAAGGTCACTGTGGTTGAAGCTCCAGGATG
Organism: Clarias batrachus; assembly: GCA_003987875.1. Taxonomy (NCBI): domain Eukaryota; kingdom Metazoa; phylum Chordata; class Actinopteri; order Siluriformes; family Clariidae; genus Clarias; species Clarias batrachus. The sequence goes on from QMIH01000880.1 coordinate 65,639, forward strand.
GCGCAGGTATATGCGTGTAGAACAGAGCCCTGCTTTACTTAAACAGGAGATAGTGCTCAGTATGTGCTCAGTATGTCTCAGTGTCCTCCAGGTCCACATGCTGTACTGCTGACTGTACGTGTAGACAGTGCGTTTAAAGAACATGACAAGAACGTAATACAGGGGTATGTGGCACCTCTTGGTGACAAAGTCTGGAATTACACTGTTGTGGTGTTCACTAGTGGAAATTTTCTTGGGGATGTAAAAATAGAGCAGCATATCGAGTGTGAAGGGGAGGCCCTCCAGTGGCTCATTGAGAAATGTGTAAACAGGTACCACGTTCTGGGCAATAAGAACAATTCTGAGGTTAAAGACCTGTTGGAGAAGATAGAGGAGTGGATAGAAGAGCAAAGAAGCTGAGAGAGCAAAAGAGAGAAAGATGAAATTGCACAAACATGGTGGGGGCATCACATCATAAGCGGGTAAGTTCATATTATCTGTTCATCTTTTTACCGTGGTGCAAACGACAAGCATTCACCCTATTATAAAGAGATCTTGAATTTGAACCCCGATGTTGAGATTTTGATGTTGAGGAGCCCAGGAGAGCAAAATTAGCTGTGCTCTCTGGGGGGAAGAGGTGATATATTCTCTCCATTATGAAACACATCAACTGTTAGCTTCTGCATGCAGGAGTGAGTGGATAACATTTTCCCACAAAAACGGCAAAAAAAAAAATACAATTAAGGAAATTAAGTAAGAGCTAGTGAGTTTGTGCCCATGATACTCTCAAAATCTTTTTGTTTGCTCAAGGTTTGATGTGTTGCACTTTTTGAGTTGCTTTTCTGCTCACCTCATTCATTAAATATGGGGTTTCAGCTTGCAGAACCTCCCCAAACAGGATGTCTTCATCCATTTGGTGTAAACTCAAGACTGTTGTATGTGAGTTTCTGAAATACTCAGAGATCAACTAAACTGGTACAGTGGAACCTCGGATTGCGAGTAACGTGGTTTACGATTGTTCCGAAAAACCGGGCAAAGATTTTTAATAATTTTTTATTCGGAAACCAAGCAAGTATTAGTTTACGAGCGCCGAATATCATGCTTCACACATGCGACTCTTATTTTGACACCGAGCGTCACTCTCTCACCTTCCCTAGGGCCTAATTCCACACACACACACACACACACACACACACACGGCGCCTGTGCGCACCAACGGAAACACTTATCTGTCAGGATTTATTTGTACTTTTTTTAAAGGTAAAGTGCAGATTAATTTGTTTTATTTTCATTGTATAGATTGTATTAATTATTTTTATGTATTTATTTTTTGGGGCTGTGAAATGAATAATTTGAATTTTCAATATTTCTTATGGGAAATGATGATTTGGTTTACGAGTGTTTTGGAATACGAGCCCACTTCCGGAATGAATTATGCTCGTAATCCAAGGTTCCAAAGTCACAGAGATGTTGGCATGACAAAAGGAATGACAATGGGGACCTGAGGAGACAATAAGGAGACAATAAGCCATAACTAAGAGGAGATAAGAGTCAGTTTAGTAGTTTAGTGTGGACAACATTAGCGAACACTTGTCAACAAAAAGTTGCAAAAGCTAATCAGTTAGTTAGTTAATCAAGCAATGAAATTTAATGTCACTTAAAGTCATTGTAGTGAATCTGGTGTTGCAGATAATTCTCCCAGGTGGTCTGTGGATAGTGCCATGAGAGTCTTTGGGAATTGTTGATGATGTCTGCTGACACTATGGTTGGGATGAACTGCCTGACGAATCACTAGCACATAGCTGCACACCACTGGCTCACCAATATTTAAATGAAATGCTAAATGCTAAGGGCAAAAGGCCTAATTTGCCTTAACAATGTTAATAAGGCCTTAACATTTCAAAGTGAGAAAGATTATTCACAAGTGGAAAGCATTCTAGACTTGTGCCAATATTACTAGGAGTGACCTAGGAACAAGTGGAACAAAGTGAAGTTGCTTGGCCTTAATGCCCAGTGCCATGTGTGAAAAAAACAACAACCAGCATTTCAGCAGAAACACCACGGTAGAGAGGTAATGATTTGAGCCACAGGACCTAGGCAACTTGCAGTCATCGAGTCATGGATGAACTCCTCTGTATACCAAAGTATTTTAGAAGCAAATGACATCTGTATGAGAGCTAAAACTTAAGTCATGCAACTGAAAAACGATCCAAATCAAGCGAGTGAGTCTACAGCAGAATGGCTAAAAAATAAAATTATCACGATTTTGGAATGGCCTAGTCAAAGTTCAGACCTCAAGCCAATTCATTTCCATTGTCTTTTACAAATGTATATGTCTTACAGAGATAACAGCAGCTATGAGACTTTCATCGGAAGACATACGGTAATTTAAATCAGTGAACTGATTTTTTATGTTTGCAATATAGCACTTATGACTGGATCTGATTGGCTTTCTAGGCCTGAAAACTGGGTTGGACGACTGATTCTTTAATTTAAGCAAAGTACAGCAGAATTATGAAAAACATGGTGCAAAGCAGAAAGATTTCCTCTACAAAGCATAGTGCATCATTTTGTCTATTTGATACTTTAGGCCACAAGTAGAGAGGATGGCATCACCAATACCCAACAAGTCATCCGCGAGAAGTGACGGATCTTTAGATCTGCCACAAAATTTCAATCAGGAAAAGACTTCTGAATATCACAGGTAGGTAAAAATGAATGGGTGTGAATTCTCTAAAATGTCCTTAATAAGTTCCTTAAAATGGTTATCCAGTGAGGAAAAAGTTATTCTTCTCATCTACTTCGACTGGGAAATCGAACGCAGATGGAGCTACAGTACCAACAGACCCAACTGAGCAGACAAGTGATTAGTTGCAGTCCAGGGGATGCTGTCTTCCTGTTGCTATTCTGTTGATATACTGAAAAGCCATGGTCACAATATCTGTTTTTATATTTAAACCAGAACTGTGGAGTACTAATTTATTAACAACATAATAAAAAAAACTTTCCTCATACGTATAACAAAAAGTGTAAGTTATATCTCATACAAGTGATGCAGCAATGAAAAGTTTCACCCTGAAAAATGTCAAATGTATCATTAACTGACATAAAAGAGTGAGAACATATCCTAATAGGAAATGTTTTATTTCCTTGAGATTGAGGAAATGTAAAAGGTAGATGGGAAAAGGTAGGAAAGTTGCTGCAATGTCTAATTCTCATCAACCTCTGCTACCATCAATCCTTTCCCCCCCATTGTGTCCTGTCACTACCTCTCTCATAGGCCATAGATTTAAACAAACAGGAAATATACTTGTGTTAAAACAAATGGGAGACGCTACTAGTTGTAATTCTGAAGATTCAGATCATATAATTGAACCATGCCATGGTCTAATAAAATAGGAGTTTTAACATGCCTAAAAACTCAAAACAAACACAAGCTGGAATCTGCAGCCATTGGGCGGTCAGTGCCCCCTGGAAAAGTTTGCTGTATAGCTGATACACACTTCCACGTATACATATAAAACCCAGTACACGCTCAGATCTTATTGGTCTCAACAACTTTCATGCTGCATATTACTGGAGTCCCAATGGAATTTGAAAAACTTCATGTAGGGAATTTGATACAATCACCACCAAACCAGGCCAATATGATCTTAAAACACAGAAAATGTAAAATTACTATGGAACTTTTGACGTCTTAAATGGTTCAGCTCTCAACCATTTCAGCTCTCAACCTTTCAAATGGTGCAGCTGTGTTATGCCAACTTCAATGTGTTTATAGCACCACCAACTGGCAGCAGGAAGGGTGTCATTTTTAGAAATCTCTAATATTTTGTCCCTTAAGGTCACCTGGTGTAGTTCAAATACCATCAGAATTATGTCCTGACATGGCTGATAAGAAACTGTAAAGGAGTTTGTGATAACTTGATTCATGTTGTAAGGTGGCACAGTGGTGTAGAGGTTAGCACTGTTGCCTTGCACCTCCAGCATCCGGGTTCGATTCCCGTCTCTCTGTTCATGGAGTTTGCATGTTCTCACCGTGCTTGGTGGGTTTCCTCCAACAGTCCAAAGACATGTCGTTTAGCATAATTATCATTTCTAAAATTGGCCATAGTGTGTGAATGCGTGTGTGCCCTGAGATGGATTGGCACCCTGTCCTGGGTGTTCCCTGCCTTGTGCCCTATGTCTCCTGGGATAGGCTCCAGCCCCCAGTGACCCTGAGTACAGGATTAAGCGGTATACATAATGATTGAGTGAGTGATATATGTTGCTATGATGAGGATTTAAATTAAGGACATAATAGAACAAATTATTAAGTTCTTATAGCTTAAGAAAGGGCTAATGTTTCCAAATATTTCACATAGAGAGTGCAAGTAGTTATGAGTAAGGCCAGAGTGGCTGGGCAACGGGCATGACACGGGGCCTTCACTGCACCCCCTGGAACTTCCGGCTGCATAGCTCATATCCAGATGAGACCTGGTGAACATTAAGATCTCATTGAGCTGAAAGACTTTCATACCTCATGTCATGAGATTTGCTCAACAAAAAGTCAGTTATTTTGGGTCGTTTGAAAAAAGCACCAAATGGAGCTTGATATAACTCATCCTGGGGAATTTATATGATTTTGACCAAACAGGATCCATTATAATGTCAAGATATTGAGGACCTAAAATTTTTTGAAGGGGGTTTTGATATCGGACATGTTTTTTTTTTTTTTTTAGCCGTGGAGAGTTCTTAAACTTATGGAGGATGAAAGGAAACAGAAAGTGGCTTAGAACTTCTGTGTGAATTGTACATCAAATCACATTATACTGTGAGTGATGTGCATCAAACCTCAGCTTTATGTTAAGGGAAAAAAAAAAGCTGATCACATGGACTGGAAGTGTTTACGTTTATAAATAATTAATAATATGTGGCTGATTTTGAAATGATTTAATTAATTAAAAAATTTAAAAGATTTAAAAAGACATGGCTGAGGTGAGATTGTGAAGGAATCTGTGATATTTTGAAAATGGTTGCTATGGTGAGTGGAAATTAATGTTCTTATATTTTAAAAATGTGAATATCGTCATTTTTAATGGTTCAAAATATTTTACATACAAAGAACAATTGCTTGTAAAAGGAGGCGTGCTTATTTTCATGATTGTGTGATGCTCAACAAGCTGACAACAATTTTTTTATTTATTAGCCCCTTGACTAAACATGGTTTTTGGCCCGACTTTTGCAGTACTAAACTATTTTCCTTTTCCTCCCCATATATCCATATATACGTCACAAGAAAGTGGATGATAATATATATTTGTTTTGTGTTTCATGTTCTTGCTGGAAAAGACCGACACCAGCCTATAGTTACCAGTCAGTCATGAGTGAGCAGACAATGTCTCCCTCTAGAGGAACTCTTTCCACCGATCAACATAGGAACAGACCATTCCATACTGAAAATAAGAACAACTATAACACACACACAAGAAATGATCTATTCTATCCTAAAAGGGTTAATGTTGTTGCAGACATGTTACATTCTTGCTTAAATGTAATATTTTCAATTTAACGATCTATGGTCGTTTCTGTCATATGAGCATTACGATAAATATGCTTAGAACTTTCACACGTTAACATTACTTTTTTTTGTCATAGAACACTGGCCCAACTCCCACAACACCAACATCCAGGACTTGTCCAAAAAGCCACATTTGAAGCATCTGCTTCTTCTTCTGAAGCTCGTCTCTGTGAATTCTGCTCTGTGAAAAAGGCAAAAGCAGTGAAGTTTTGTCGCAATTGCCGTGTGTATTTCTGTGAAACCCACATAAGGCAGCACTACAAATTACCAGACCTGCAGAAACACAACCTGGTGGACGTGTATGTAGGAGATAAGGCGTTTCCGGGTTCATCTCAGCGTTCTGCACGGCGTTACTAAGACTGAGCAGGATGTCACTTGCACACTGTACGCACTACTGAAACATAAAGATCAAGTGACACAAATGGAGAGTAGGTCTACTTCAGGCTATCACATGGTACTTATGAAGGCTGAATTCTGATATTGTATTCTGTCGATTTTGACAATCCATATAAATAAAAGCTCAAAAAAGGACAATATATGTGTTGATGTCTGCTGATATTGGCGTAATCTGTCACAGATAAAATAAATTACCTTAAAAAAAGCTAATTTATAATGCTACCTTATAGATGCTCTCTCTCTCTCTCTTACACAGACACACACACACTGGGATCACTTTCTAACTCCATGGTCTTTACTGATTTTAATTTCTTTCTACACTGTAAAACAACACTGAAGGCATTTATCCAAAACACACAATAATCTCCTCTGAACAGTTGATATTGAGATGTATATCTGCTCCTTCTGCTCTGTAAAGCTTCATAACGGCTCTAATCTGAGGTGCTGGTTGTTACTTGGTGATTTCTGAGGCTGGTGACTCTAAATGAACGTCTCCTCTGCAGCAGAGGTAAGAAAATAAAACACTAAACAAGAAAAAACAAATTTCCCAAACATTTGAGCGGTAGTATACTGTATACACACGTGGTCAAAATTGTTGGTACCCTTCGGTCAATGAAAGAAAAACTCACAATGGTCACAGAAATAACTTTAATCTGACAAAAGTAATAATWWAWAARMATTCTWTGAATGTTAACCAATGAAAATCAGACATTGCTTTTCAACCATGCTTCAATGGAATTATAAAGAAAATGAACTCATGGAACAGGCCTGGACAAAAATGATGGTACCCCTAACTTAATAGTTTGTTGCACAACCTTTTGAGGCAATCACTGCAATCAAACGATTCCTGTAACTGTCAATGAGACTTCTGCACCTCTCTGCAGGTATTTTGGCCTCCTCACTCCTCATGAGCAAGCTGCTCCAGTTGTTTCCGGTTTGAAGGGTGCCTTTTCCAGACAGCATGTTTCA
>QMIH01000880.1:81886-100619 GCA_003987875.1 Clarias batrachus
CCCCTGACTGGCTGTAGAGCCGTGATTAATGCGGGAGCACTATGTACCTCTCATCCCTCCCCTCTGTGAGAGCTCGGCCAATCAGCTCTCTCTAGACCTCCGGCTGCGAGAGGTTACAGCATCACCCGGGATTCGAACTAGCGATCTCCGGATGATAGGGCGAGCGCTTTTAACATCTGCGCCACTCGGAGGCCCATTTCTTATTTCTATTACTGATAATAATCACAATGCTGTACATGTTGACCAGAGCAGCGGTGGATCAGGAGGTTGAACCTCTGCGCCACTATTGGGTTCTTGGGCAAGTCCCTTAATCCTACACCAAATCCAACCCAGCCCCTGCATGTGGTACCAGTCTTAAGCCTGGTGAGGAAATGGGATGGTTATGACAGGAAGGGTCACCTACATCCTACATTAAAACTGTCACAGACCAAATGCTGACCAAATGATCCAAATGTGGTGGCGCCGAGGATAAAAGGGACGAAGCTCAAGAAAAACAAAACAAAAAAGCTGTATATACTGACTGCTAGACAAGCTTTTGTATCTCAGTGGAATAGTTTCTTGTTTTATTTTGTAAGGCACATTGAATTATCATCACTGAGTCTTTTATGTTGTAAAGACTTGTTATTAAAATGATTTCATATGATTTAATGATTTTATTTGTAACTCTGTAAAATAAATAAAGACGATGATAGAAGTGCTATACGGAAGTGTTTTTTTCAGTCTCTTATATGACAGCTGCATTACATAAGCAGACCAGATGTTGAATAAAGCAAGTTCCTCGAGTTGTACCCAGGTTTTCTGTAGCTATTTATCCAGCATTAATTAGACTATTCACGGTTTATCAATCACCTTAACTCATAGAGACCAAGACTCTACTGTAGCATGTTGTCCTTGATAACTATGACATTAAAAAACTATGATAATGAATAAATAAAAATTGTAATTCACTTACACGGCTTTACACAGTATGATGTGCGGTGAAATGCTTATATGACTGTTTTTGGCCTAAAAATGGAAAGATGATATTTTACTGCAATAAAAGAATATGTAAAGTTATAAATATTATAAGCATATAAATCAGTACAAATACGTAAAGTTAGAAAATTTGGGATCAATGTCACTCACTCACTCATCTTCTATTCCTCTTTATCCTGTATTCAGAGTCATGGGGGGCCTGGAGCTTATCCCAGGAGACTTAGGGCACAAGACAGAGTACACCCTGGACAGGGTGCTAATCGCAGGGCGCACACACACACACACACACACACTATGGGCAATATGGGAATGCCAGTTAACATAACCTATATGTCTTTGGATCGTTGGAGGAAACCCACCAAGCACAGGGAGAACATGCAAACTCCATGCACACAGAGACGGGAATCGAACCCGGACCCTGGATGTCCAAGGGACAGTGCTAAACACTACACCACCGTGCCGCGCTGGGATCAATGTACAATCAACAAATTTACACTGTTAACATATAATTCAAGTAGGAATATAAAAAGTAACTACACATTAAAAATTGGTTATAGAGAATAAAGTTCTCATTTAAACAAATATTCTTTTTTAGTACTTAAACACAAGAGTTTCTACTACTTCAATGTAAAACGTATATTTGCTACATGTTGATTATGTAAAAAAAACGATATATTCCATCCCTTGGATAGACCGTTCAAGCTTAAATAAATAAATATCAAAGCACTACAGGATTAAAATTGATTTTAGTCTACTATCTGCGATTAGGTTCAAAACTAGCTGGTCAGATGTATTTTTTTTAGTCATTAGATTCAATCTAATACTATTTCAAGGTTTTCTTTCTCATGAGTTGTTCACCCATTCAACCTCAGTCAACTTAATGCATTCAATTCAACTGAGTAATTTAAATGATGTTATACTGTTTGTAAAAATGGGTACCACCTACAATACGTATCCTTGATGGATCCTGATTTGAAAATCCATCCATTTTTATTCCTTTAATAAATTTGTGTTGTTAATTCTACCATGTTTACCACATGAGATCACTAACAGCACTAGAAAAGTTTAGTCATCAACTTTTTCCGTCGGATCAGGTAACATTATCAGCCGTATGCCTGTGTTTGTGAAGCTCATTAACGGTTTGCCTCATTTCTCATAGAGCAAAAAACATCGTACCATATCATTCGCCAACAGCTGTCACCTTCTGCTGTCCTCCAAAAGCCATCCCCTTCTATACTAAGCAGCATTTTGTCCCCCCAAACCTAATATCTGAAGCAGTTTGCGTGACCCACGGATTCAGCTTTTTACATTTACAATTTTTTTTTTTGTCTCAAATGATTTCAAATGAACTTTAATGAACGAATGCATTTGGAAAGTATGGAGGGTTTATTCACACAAACTTGGAAGAACTGGAAATTGGTGTCCGTTCAGGCGTAGAAGTGAATTAGCTAGAACAAACGTAGCTAATGTTGCGTGTGTGATTGGACAGCCACTTAACACCATTAGAGGCCGTGTGTGTTTTTTTCCGCTGATTCGGACAAAGCAAACCTGCCCAGGTATAAAGGTGGAGGAGAGCCGCTGTTCGTCCTCAATCATTTCTTTACCCTCAGAATCTCTGAACACCTTCGCAGGTCATCTCCTCGGTCTACTAACACGGGTAAAAATCTCTGTATTTCTTTTAAAGCTTCTGTGGGGTTGGGGACATTTTCAGATAAACTAGCTAAATCTTCTACTGCTTTAAAATATTATATTTTGTCATTTTCTATAACGACTTCTGTTATACATTTTATATTAGTTTACAATGAAATGTGATTTAGAGATGTGAACGTATTGGGATAAAAACAAAATATTTTGCTTTCAATAATGGTTCCTCTAAACTGAAAAGAAGACCGTACCAACAATTATGGCTATTAGAAAATCATGCAAAAGTGTGATTTTTTAAATTCCTTACAAATCTGAAAAAAAAAATGTTACTTAAGTGAGAACAGAAATTAACGTTTCACAAGAATAGCATCAAATGTAACATTAGATGAAAAAAGATTTGTCCTTAAAGTCATATGAAAAGAACTTAATGATTTGCTGTCTCCTTAACACCACCTAATTGTTGATTTATTCTCTGTAACAGCTTTTCCAACGTGTTTTTTTCCCCTTACTTGTTTATAAGTAGAGTTTAGACGCAGAGCCTAATCACATACTGCTTTCTCGTTTCATTTCTCCATCCCTCTCTGTGTCTCTCAGACAATGGCGGTTTGGCTCCAGGTTGGTGTTCTCCTCTTCTCGATGGCGTTCTGCGGCGCAGGAGCCAACGCCGCGGCACCCCAGCACCTGTGTGGTTCTCACCTGGTGGACGCCCTGTACCTAGTCTGTGGCCCAAACGGGTTCTTCTACAACCCTAAAAGAGAGGTGGATCCCCTGCTAGGTAAGGCCGAAATCATAAGAAATATCCAGATTCTTCATTTTTGGATCATTGGATTGTGATGGTAAAATGCTTAATTTTTTTCCAGGCTTCCTTCCCCCTAAATCTGCTCAGGAGGGCGAGGTGGCTGAATACCCATATAAAGATTACAACGAGATCATGGTGAAAAGAGGCATCGTGGAGCTGTGCTGCCATAAACCCTGCAGCTTACATGACTTGCAAAACTACTGCAACTGAATGACCAGCATCGCCAAAAGACCATAAACTACAAATGAGACAGCGTTCTACTTGATTATGGATTTTTTTTTTTCCAAGAAAATAAAATCAAATCAAATGAAAGTTTACAGTGTTGCTGTTGTTCTTTAACGAGATATAAAGCATAAGATAGAAAAAAAAAACAATACTGTAAAGAAATAAACAAATTAGACTATATACTGTAGGATTTCACCCACTAATTCTCCCGATCAAATAGTCTTTATGTTAAATAAATCAGTTGGTGGAGTAGATTTAGGTTTCGTGAAATTATCTGTGCCAAATGCTACTGTATAATCACTGATTCGAACATTATCATTGACCTTCACAAAGTGAAAAATTATTATTATTAGTATTATAAACAAAACTAAGAAAATATTCTATATACGTTTACATTTAGCAGACACGCTCATCCAAAAACGTGTTAATCCAACAGTTGCTTGCTAGTATGAATGGAATAGAGGCTTTTGGGCCTCTACCCAAAATTAGATCTACTCTAGAGCCTCTACTCTACTAGTACGTTGCTGCTAGTGCTACAGTATATCATACAGAATTTTTTTTTTAGAAAGCAACAGTATAAAACATGCATGCTAGAGTAATTTAAATTACCTCTAAATAATAGTATTAAAACATCCTAAATACACTTTTCAATTATAAGTTTGATAGAACTCTCTCATTTTAAATAGGTTATTATTTTTAGATGCCAAAAAACTCAATTCTGTGATTCCTCCCATCTTTCATCTTTCTTTTATGATTTAATTTAAGAAAGTGGAAGTCTCATACTGTACTGTATACTGTATTCTTCTGGATTCATTAAATGGAATGTGAAATATTTCAAGTCTTTTTGTTTTCATTTCATTATGGCTTACAGCTCAGGGGAAAAAAAACAGTATATCAAAATATTAGAATATTGCTTTATCTACAGTATTTGAATAAAAAAGTTAATTTATACAGCATAAATACAGTCTATCTCAATATACAGTTCCGTACACACATGGGAAAGACTGCTGACTTAACACTGCCCAGACAATGTTCACTGACATCCCCCACAAAGACGGCAGCCCACAGAAGGTGTATCAAAGCAAACTCATGGAAAGTTGAATAGAAAGCAAAAGTGTGGTAGAAAAAGGTGCACAAACTGCAGGTCCTGGTATCAGCTGCTTATTTTCAAGCCACTCCTAAACCAGAGACAATGTCAGAAGCATACAGAGGAAGAGAGCTAGACTATGCCTCAGTGGTCCAAAGTTCTCTTTTCAGATGTAAGATGTTCAAATGTTGCATTTCATTTGGAAATCAAGGCCCAGGAGTCTGTTGGTAGAGTGGAAAGACACAGAATTCAAGTTGCTTGGAAGCCAGTGTGAAATTACCAGTCTGTAATTATTTGGGGTGCAATGTTCTCATCTGCTGATGTTGGTCCACTGTGTTCATCAAGTAAGCCATCTTCAGCCACCTACCAGGAGATTTTAAAGCACTTCATGCCTCTGTGTGTTGACAAGCTTCTGCGAGATGCCAAATGTAATTTTCCAGCAATACTTAGCACCTGCCCACAGTGTCAAAACTAGCACTAACTGGTTTGCTGACCATGATATTACTGTGCTTGATTGGCCAGCAAACTTGCCTAACCTGAAGCCTTTGGAAAATGCATGGGCTATTGTCCAGTGGAACATGAGAAACACCTGTCCCAACAATAAGAGACAAACTGAAGGCTGCTATCAAAGTAACCTGGTCTTCAGTAACGTCTGAGCATGAACAAACAAACAAACAAACAAACAAAGTTTAACAGTGGCCAAGATCTAGATCTCAATCCAGATGAATGATTTCTTTTCTCTGATCTAAGGCCCTGAAAGAAATTATTTTGCATCATTTAGTGAAAAATGTCAGAGTTGTGCTAATAGTGTTTAATAGTATTTATAGATCCATAAAATGCTAAAACATGTGTCAATGTTTCTGGGTTCCTGGAAAAACAACAACAACAAAAGATACATTTCCAATAATGTTGTGTCCTGCCATAAACTGTAGCCAGAGTCAACCTTACCTGTAACATCTGTTTTTGTTGAGGATGTTTCCGAACCTAATGTGAAAGCACACATTTAAAGTGACACACTTTAAAAGCACACCTGCAGGAGAGTGCCACCAGGGGGCAGCCTGACACAGTAAACAGACACTTCTGGTGGCCATCAACAAGCTTCTGGCCAAAGTCTGGACGGATATTTAACTCCTCTTGGCCGAATTGGTAGTGTTCAATTGAATGTGTTGGCTTTCTGCCAGGGATCCGAAAAAGCCTGCTTTCATTATTCAACAACCAGTTGTGATGATTTTGCAGGCACAGTAAACAAACACTTCTGGTGGCCATCAACAAGTTTCTGGCGCACTTACATGCACAGCTTCCCTCCTCTGCACCTGCACACCGAAACTCCTTGGTGGTCTAAGAAGCTCTCAGAAAAACTATCTGCTGCTATTGGGTTCACTCCTGTTCAGCCCCACCTGTGACAGTATACATCGGCCATGACAAACCAGGCAGGTTTAGATGAGTTAAAGCAGGCGCTTTTAAAGCAAGGGGTCCGTCTGGGCTCTCACCAACAAAGCATCCAGCAGGTTACCCAGACACTTACTTCCATATCCTCACAACTTCAGCAACTTTTAGCTGGTCTTCCACCAGTTCCAGTAGAATACCCTACATCATGAACCCCGGCTCCTGAACCCAAACCATACAACGGTGAACCACAATGCTCACAATGCTCTCAGCTGTTGGAGTTCCAAGCATCCTCCTTCCCTATAGAGCACTTAAGGGTAGCATATGTAATCACTCTCCTCACAGGTCATGCTCATGAATATGGAACTTCCTTGAAATCATTCACCAAGGAGATGTAAAGGGTATTTGACTACTCCCACTCCGGCAGAGAGGCAGCCAGACATTTGTTGGAACTCTGCCAAAGCTCTTGTTTGCCTACAACTATGCTATTGAGATCTGCATGCATCCAGTAACTGGGACACTCCAGTGCTTTACGATGTCTTCCTCCAAGGTTTCTCTGAGGACATTAAGGAACACCTGATGAGCCAGGACCTTTCCAGAGATCTCTCATGGGCTTAGCAGGGCGTGTGGACACTCATCTGACACAAAGGCACCATACTCATCCCCCGGCACAGTCTCTCAGATTTTCTGGTCCATCGTTGCTGCCTTCCCACCTTGTCTCACTGCCAAACCCCAACTCAAACCCAGAAGCCATGAAAGTGAGTCGAACCCAGTTCTTTCTGGACAAATGTCAGTGGAGACTCAAATCAGATTTCTGTCTTTATTTTTGTCAGACGGGACACCATCATCTCCAATGCCCATTAAAAGCAAATCCCCTCAGGTGAACCTAGGGACTCTTGTGCCTGATGGCCTGCCTCGGTAATGGCTCATTGCTCCCCAACATTATCTCAACAAGGATTTCCAAGACTTCTCAGCCCCTCCTGACGATACAGATCTCAAGCATTTTTTGAGCAAATCACAGGCTCTCACACTTCCACCCAACAGACCGTATGACTGTGCCATTGACCTCCTCTCTGGCTTGACTCCGCCCAGGGTAAGGCTATATTTGCTGTCTTCATCCACCCGTCCTCATTCCCCACTGGTGCTGGATTTTTTTCTTTGTTGCTAAAAACGATAATACACTATAGCCGTGCATTGATTACCAAAATCATCATTATGAATCACTACCCGCTTTTAATGTAATTACCCACAGGCCTCTCACCATTCCAGTGCCGTCTGGGTCTAACGTCCCTCCCAGATAAAGTCCATAGTATCATCATGTCCATTAAAAAAGAAATGGAGAAATCAGAAAAGAAAAGGTATCTATAACCTTTGATAGATACCCTTTATATGTATCTATAAAAAAGTAAGAAAAGGTAAGTATTTATAATATTATGCACATAGTAAAATAGAAGAGTTTAACATTTATATACTTGGTATACTTTTATCACTAGCTTACATAAGCATACAGTACATGTTACATACTCTTATTATTATTTTTTTACTACAAAACATAATGTAAACCGAGTAGCAAATAATATTTATTTTGTGTATAATTAAAACATGCTATCTACAACTTTTACAAACAAGTCTAAACAGCTTGTATACACTATCGGTTAAAACAAAGAAATAATAACTGGCCTATAATGAAGCTGGAGTATTAAAAGAGTGAGTGACTTTAAGGAGATGGTACTATCCATAGAGGGAAAGGCATGTGATTATTTACAGCGGCATTAAAATATTTACAGTGACATAAAATATATGCAGTACATGCAGCACAAATCCCACTTTACGAGCGGTGGTCACAGAAATGAGTACCTGCAATATAGTGCAAGTACCTACACAAGGCCGCTAAAGGGTCGAAAGCAAAATGCTGCACCAGGTAGAAAAAAATTTAGTGTGTCTTCATGACAACACGTACGCCCATTCAGCTCACAAAATGGTGAAAATTGCAGCTTGGGAACAAAATTCTGCCTCACCGCCCTTACTCCCAAGCTTGCACCCAGTAACTTCTTCCATCAAAAATGTTTTGTTGAATTGATTTATTTTTTATTTTAAGTGGCTGCACACAACATGTTTATCAAGTCCAGATATATATATTTTAAGCTGACTGCATGTATTATTTTTTAAGAAATTTCAAAATGAATTGCATTGGTGATTTTAGCCCAATCATTTTGGGTATATTTTAGATTAAATTCCAACAGGTACCAAATCAACTTTAAATATATTATGTAAAATGGATTGCCATTATCAAATTAGTTATTGCGCATTCTGATTAGTTAAATTCTACGTACTATAATTAAGTTTAATTTAATTGAACTTTAATGAAACATTTTTATTGATCATTAGTAGTTTTACTTGGATTCAATGGACTTAATAAGTTACATGGATTCAATGTAACTTCTTCCATCAAAGAAGCCACTTTGTGACGGGCGTTTGACGAGGTGATTACTGACTAAAAAAAAAAAAAAAAAAGCTTCCTTTAAATCTTCAAACATCGCTCTCATTTTAATTCTTTGCTGGACTTTTATATCCGACAAGTATCTACATCCTACAATAAAAATCCTATATCCTACAATTAATCATGATTTTCCAAGTTTTCATCCGTGTTTGCATTATGGAAGTGTGATTGACTACTCATGGCCCCAATGGCAGAAGACTGCTTATGTTCGCTGCTGCCCTATGGAGCTGCTGGAGAGCATGTGGGTGGTTTGGCTGGTGAGTAAAGTAGGTCCTAGAACATTTTTGTGTTTGGGTGAACATCTCAAATGCACCAACTAGTATAAATACGCTCACATACATCTGTTGTTTCACAGCAATGCTAAAATATACAGTACAGAACCTGAGCCGTGTAAGAGATATGGTTAGTGTTAGATAAAACGGGTGGGTGTGAGCAATGAGGGAATTGTGTGTGTGCGTGTGTACTGTACGTGTGTGTGTAGAACCAATGCGCTAACTGTTCCAGAATAGCTGACCTTCGTGTCTTAAAATAACAGCTGACTGTTGTTTTTGTTGTTGTTACTTTTGACAGTTATGGTTAAAATACTATGGAATGAGACAATAATATGACACGTGTCACAAATGTCTTGTGAATAAAGGTATAAAAATCAAATGTAGCCCTCCCCTCTTTAAAAAAAAAAGGAAAAAAAAAAAAAAAAGCTAAGCCCTCCTCCCCCCGTCCCTTATTTCTGTTCCATGAAGTTGGCAACCCTGTGCATATTTTCCTCAGACTTGGACACGGCAAACCTGCCTATAAATAAACTTGGAGTAGAGCTACAGTACTGTTCGTCCTGTTCACCCGTCTCTTTTCCTTCAGAATCTACTTCCTCCTCTGTCTATCAACCACAGGTATGAGGATTAAAAATCTCTGTTTTTTTAAAAGGTTCTTAGTGATTTTTTGGCATGGACCTCTCACACATCAAAAAGCACACAGCAATGTGTTTTTATTTCTTTTCTTTTTTGAGTGTGTTAGGTTTACTTGCTGACGCACTCTGTCAATGTTTATATTATGGATGAGCTGAGTGGGAAATAGATATCAGTATTATACCTTAGCTGCTAACTATTTAGAAAATCTTGGCGTGAGGTTCTAAAATTAAAAGAATTGGTTCTTGCCGTAAAGACAAAACGCCCAGCCATTTTGTCTTTACTTTATCATTTCAGTGTTAAAGTGAAACGACACATGTATGCGACTGGGTTTATTCCAGTTGGTACAACTGACATTTGAGATATTCAACCAAACATAAAAATGAAATATTCCCCACATTGCTCACCAGCCAAACCCCCCCTGCATGATCTCCAGCAGTTCCATGTGGCACAGAACATGCGGAGGTCTCATTAGACCTCCACCCATTCTTGATCGGCTGTACAGTACAATATCTGATTACTTGCAGCTCTGCATCACACACTGAAAAAAATGTTTTGTTGAATTGATTTATTTTTTATTTTAAGTGGCTGCACACAACACGTTTATCAAGTCCAGATATATATTTTAAGCTGACTGCATGTATTATTTTTAAGAAATTTCAAAATGAATTGCATTGGTGATTTTAGCCCAATCATTTTGGGTATATTTTAGATTAAATTCCAACAGGTACCAAATCAACTTTAAATATATTATGTAAAATGGATTGCCATTATCAAATTAGTTATTGTGCATTCGGATTAGTTAAATTCTACGTACTATAATTAAGTTTAATTTAATTGAACTTTAATTAAACATTTTTATTGATCATTAGTAGTTTTTACTTGGATTCAATGGACTTAATATGCTGATAAGTAACCAAACTTTAAACAACAAAAAAAAAAACTTTATTTTCCCATATAAATGTTACAACAACATCTCTTGCAATATGCAATACCATTACATCTATCAGACAAGCATGGGCAAAGTGCAACTTTCATCAACTGTAAACCTTATATTTTGCCATGTACTACACGCTAAAAAAATACTGGGCTGTTTTTACTACCCAAATGCTGGGTTGCCTCTGTTGGGTCATTTTTCTGGGTTATTTACAGAGAATTTTTGTTTAACCCAGCCTGCCTGTGGGGTTGGAGTTCGGTTAGCTAGTGACAGCTAACATCACAGACAAGACCGCCCCTCCCCCGAAGTTCACTGGTGTATTCAGTGGCTGTGTCAGCTTCGTGTCTGTTTTTTCCTGTTGTTTTTAACCCAGTATTTTTTAGGGTGTGAATATAGCAAACCTTAAACTGTTAAGAGCTTCTATCAAAGATAAACCACCAGTAAACTCTGATTGTACTGTATAAGACAACATAAATATTATGAAATGAAAATGCAGACAATATGTAACACAATGTTTGTTCCAAATACGCTCTAATCAAATCCTGCTTTCTCCATTCATTTCTCCTGCTTCCCTGTGTCTCTCAGACAATGCGGGTTTGGCTCCAGGCTAGTGTTCTCCTCTTCTTGCTGGTGTTCTGCAGTGCAGCACCTGATGCTATGGCAACCGGCCGCCTGTGTGGTACTGATCTGGTGGACGTCCTAGAATATTTGTGCGGCGTAAGCATTAAAGATTTACGCAAATTAACGTACGTGATGGACATGTGCTGCCTTAAACCGTGCACCTTATCTGACTTCGAAGAGCTCTGCACCTATGTATACTAAATAACCAGCATCGCCAAAAGACCATAAACTACATATGAGACAATGGATTTTTTAAAAATGATTTGTTTTCCTTAGAAAATAAAATCAAGCAAAAGATTACTGTGTTGCTGTTGTTCTTTAGTAAGATGTAAAGCATGAACTTGAAAACTGTAAAGAAACAAACAAATTAGACTATATACTGCAGGATTCCACCCATTAATTCTACTAAACAAATAGTCTTTATGTTCAATAAATCAGCTGGTGGAGTAGATTCAGGTTTGTTGAGATTATCTGTGTCAAATGATATCATCACTGACTCCAACATTATCATTAATCTTCACAAAGTGAAAAAAAAAACTATAATATAAATAAAACGAAGAAAATATTCTCTATATTGTATGTCTAGCAGACATGATTATCCAAAAATGTGGTAATCCAACAGTTGCTTGCGAGTCTGAATAGAGTAAAGCTTTTGGGCCATTATCTGGTCTAGTTGCTGCTAGTGCTATATCATACAGAAAGTTCTAGAAAGCAGCAGTATAATACATGCATGCTGCAGTAATTTAAACTGGAATCGAATTTTTAGATTTCAAAAACACTCTGTGATTCCTCCCATCTTTCATCTTTCTTTCATGATTGAATTTAAAAAGTGAAACTCTCATATACTGTATTTTAGATTGCTTAAATGGAAAGTGAAATTTCAAGCCTTTTTGTTTTAGTTTTAATGATTACAGCTTACAGGAAAATAAAAAATCCAGTATGCAGTATACAGTATTTTGTCTACATGCACAATGGTTTTACTCTGTAAAATCCATAACATGAGCCTGACTGTTTAGACTTGAAATCAATCAATCAATCAATCAATCAATCAAAAGACTACATCAGGACAAATAAATGTTATATTTGTGTAGCAAGATAAATGAAGTTATACCTACCTGTTCTCCGGTTGGCCGCATGTCAATGGATTGTCCTATCACAGGTGAGTGCAAGACTATTTAAGTCAGTTGGTAAGGTGGCTGAGGTTATGGGTCACGCCCCCCCCCCCTTGCTTCCGTCGTTGCGTAATATCGAGTGCTGGTACTTGACTGAGGTTGCCCTTTTTGCACAGGTAAGAATGTCAGTGGTGGTGCATTATTTTAGTGGGGATTTATATATTATAGCGGTGTTTCTTCTGTGGCATTTACACATTCTAGTAAGCCGAATTAAGTCAGCGGATACGGGCATTCATCTGGTGGTGTGGACGGTTTGTTCCTCCCAATAAACTGGCTGAACTGAYTGAGCTCTCAGCTTCCCGGAGTGTGGCTTATCTGCCCTTCTGGTGAGATCTGATAGTGTGTGCAGAATTGCATGGTATGTATTTACATTGTTCGCGTTTATGCAGCTTGCTCTGCTGATAATGGGTTTTAATCACAATTTTTATGTATAGGCCGGTGGCGGCGCGACGTTGATTCGTTTCCCGTGGAGGTGCTACACGAAGAGCACTTGGAGGGCGCTGCTGTTTTGCCACGGCTGTTCTTTTGTTTGTTTATATTTTACCTTCACCTGTGTACCGCTGCGTTGCCGTGCTGCTTTGTGGCCGCGGCGATTTCGTCATTTTTAAATTTTTGTTTAAGTTTTTTTTTCTTTGCTTATGCTTTTGCTAATAAGTTTTGTGTTTTGTTACGATTCTTTTCGCTGATGCTCTGTTCGCTTTAAGGCTATCCCTTAAAGTTTATTTGTTCCGTGGTTTACAGCCTGTGGGTTATAAATCACTGTGTGTGTGTGTGTGTGTGTGTATGGATGTGCCGGTGTGTGTGCGCGCATCTTCTCCCTCCCCCTGTTTTTGTGAATGAATGCACGTGAGTATCGTGCGTGTGTGTGTGTGTGGAGAAAGAGAGCACAGGTAGAAGAGAACGTGTGGGAAGGATCTTATTGCTTGAGTTTAAGCTAACTGTAGTGTGTGCAGGTGTGAGTTGGCTCTCTGACCATAAGATTTTCCTGTTTTTATTTATTTTGTTTTCTTTGGGAGTTATTTTATTGTTTTCTTGTTGTGTTTATGGGCCAGTCATAAGAGTGGGTAACTTTAATACTAGTAGCTGTGATTATACTTTGTTAAGATTGTGATTTAATTGTTTTGTTTTTTTTGAACAGGAGCCGGTGCCTAAGGCAGCAGGGAGTTTCGTTTTTGAGTGTGTGGAATACAAGCACGTGTGTGTGTGAGAGTCACTAGTGTGATTGTAGACTGCTGTGCTGTGTAGGCCGATTGCGCCCATAGGCTCTGCTGCCTAGCCACGGTTCCTGTGTTTGAAGTTCTGTATGTGCAGGTTGCTCACCAGTTTGATGAGAACTCCTGGTCCTAATAATAGTTTATTGATTTTCTTTTTTTATTTAATTTTTGTCCAATTAAATTATTATCTTTATTGTAATAAACTTCATTATTCTTGGATGTCCTTGTCTTTTGCCTATCTGGTGAACTTATCTGTGTTGCCTTAGATGAGATTTTCTTAATACGGGTCCCTGGCCTTTATCCAGGGTGGCGTAATCGGATGTTCCGTTTATTATAAGACTGTCAATTCCTTAGCGTCCCGCCACATTCGGGTCATTCTACATAAATGGTGTAATAAGGGTCATGAAAATTTCCTGATATGTATTTCGTATTTCACATTTAGAACTTCTTTAATAGCAATAACTTACTTTAATCTTTACGAAGCCAATGAAAAGTAGAGCTTCATGCATTATTTATATATATATATATATATATACTGTACATTTAACAACTAGTGTTACTTCTCTTCCTGGTAACACCAATGACGGCACACTTCCAATGACTATTTACAGAAAAATAACTATTTTCAAAATGGCCTCCATGTGTAAGACCAGTGAATCAGTGAATGGTTGGATGTAATCAGTTTTTATGTCCAGTTTTTCACAGTTATAATTTATAAAATGACTAACACCAATGATGAACTTAAAAGATTTGCATCAAACTGCAAAATAAACTATAAGATTTATAAACAAATGAAACGAGACATCTGACATACCTGTTGCATTTCTTTTCATTTAGCGACCCCTGACACAGGAACAATTTCAAATTGTCAAATGTGTTTTAAAGTTTTCATATAATTAATTATAATCAATTATAGGTTAAGGATTTTATTGTTTAACTTATAAGATATTGATGTTACTGTGAATCAGTTTTCTTCCATGTAAAAATGCATTTCTTTGCTCAGTTAAATTACATTGTAATTGCAATACATTAAATTCCATTCAGCAGTAAAACATGTTCACAACTATAAGGGATTGGTTTAGTGTTTTGGATGTTTGCTAGTAACCTTTTTGCGTACGCCTTAAATGAGATGACACACCCAGTGGTGATGAGCTGCGGTGCATCATTGGGCACCAAGTGCAACTGTGCAGCCAAGAGATTGATTGATTGGGTTTTGTAGACGTTACAGCATGGGTCCTTTGATGTGTATTATGTTCTGTCTAAACTTAATCTCTGCACTGTTTGATATTTTTGTTTTTGTTGTATACATAATTGCATTTTGTTTCATTGGAGCAGTTTTCGTGAGATGTAATATGGTTTTCTTTCTCGTTGTTTTTTGTTTCATTTTGAATGCTTTTTTTTCTGCATGTTTAATCACTTGTAAACACCAGAGAAAACATATTTTTGGGTTTTCTTTCTTTTTTTTTTTAGGTTTGTCACTTTGTCACATTAATTTACCATTCTGTTCAAGATTTGCTCCTGCAGTAAAGTTATATTCATCAAGGGTTTCTTTAATCATTGTGGGTATTTAATTGGTTGGCTGTTGAAAAGGTTTATCTTTTTAAAGAATATTTTTAGAGGCAAGATTATTATTTTGAGATGCTCTGTCTATTTTGTTAATCAATTTGAACCAGCTTAGTCCATCATATTGTTGTAAGCACACTGTGTTTAATGATTTCTTTCACTTGGGTAAAAAACCCCAGGTGGCGTAATCGGGCTTCCTTACCATTCTTAGACCAAAAAGGGTTACATATAAGAATTGAAAAATTGGTTAATAATGGTGTACTGTTTGTAAAAATTGGGACCACCTACAGTAACTATCCTTGATGTATACTGACTTGAAAATCCATATTTTTTTTAGTAAATGGTATGTATCTATGTAAAAAAAAGAAAAGTTAAGTATTTAGAATATTATGCATGTAGTAAAATAGGCGAGTAAAATGCTTAGATACAAGGCATGTATTCATGGTACAACTGTGTCACTAGCTTACATACTGTAAGTATACATCTGACATAATTGAAATTCTCTGTTTATAATGTCACATTCTCGAAGTTAAGGCAAAAGTTAAAGCTGCAATAACTGATAAATACACCTATTTTTACTAGAAGCCTTGTTGTAAACCAACTGAGAAGCAAATAATATTTGTTTATAATTAATACATACCTGGTATATACAACTTTTACAAACATCTTAAAAATCCAAATAGCTTATACAGTTAAAAGAAAGTTGCCTGCTCTCTATCTTCACACGCTCTCAAGTCACACTACCAATTTCTCATGCTTTCATATAAAAAAAAATGTCTGTGGAAGATGTAGCAAATCACTGCACTCCAGCGTCTATGTGATGAGTCAGCTATAAACAGATATTATGATGTCCAATCGTCTGCCGTGAGTACAGCAGTGTATTGCGCTCTGCCACTTTGTTCTCTCCAAGTAAAGAGAATCAATATTTGTAATCCGGTTGAAATTAACACATACTTACAGCTGCGTGAGGCATCAATCAAATGCAACAGAAGGCATAATAACTGGACTATAATAAAGCCCAGTCACCTTACTCTGCAGGAGATTATGGAGAGAATTGTCACGGGCTGGGTCCTATAAAGCCATGGGCATGCATGCTTCAACCTGTGAGGCACGAAACCGCAGAAAGTGACCGGTTTTAGGCAAGGCGACAGGGCACAGATGAGTCAGCCCCAGAGCCCAGAAAGTGAGGCTCGGTGGCTGGAGCACCACTTCCAGTCCTGATTGACATGGGGAGTGGTCACCCTGGCATGCCCCTCGATCATTCCGCTGGGAATAAAAAAAAATTCTGAATAATTTCCACTGGCCATAGATTTGACGCTGAAGTGAAGAATTTTTGTTAACACTGTCCTGAGTGCCAGAAAACAGAGCCTAAACCCCCACCCCACCCCACCAATACCGTTACCAATAATCAGCGTCCCTTTCAAATAAATTTTGAATGGATCTAGGTGGGCCACTCACTTCCAAGGTTGGCCAGGGGCCATGAATACATTCTAGTCATTCTAGTCTAGACATTCTAGTTGTATTTGTTTATGCCACCCAGTGCCCCAAAGCGGTCCCACTACGCAAAGCCACCTAAAAAAACATTGTGAGGGAGCAGGTGATGTGGTATTACCCATGGAGCTGCTCACTGATCAAGGTACTCTATTTGTCTCTAAATTACTGTCAAATGTGTGTAGCCGTTGCTGGTCAAACAAATTCACATATCAGTTCATCACCCCCAAACCGATGGCCTGGTGGAGTGCTTTAAGCAAACATGGAAGAGGATTCTACAGAAAGTAGTGGACGAAAGCAACTGTAACTGGGATTAGCTACTCCCGTACACGCTCTTTGCAGTGCAAGAAACACCACAAGCCTCTACTGGCTTCACGCCATATGAACTACTGTTTGGGAGAAGACCCAGTAGTCTGCTTGACATGGCAAAGGAGGCCTGGGAAGAGCAGCCCTCACCCTACAGATAAATGATTGAGTATGTGCGAAATCTAAGGGATAAAATTAACCATGTGCTCCCAATAATCAAAGAACACCTGGAAAAAAGCCCAAGCTGAGCAGAAATGCTGCTACAATCAGCCTAGGTGACAGAGTACCTGATTTAGATCTACAGGTAAATTTGTGATCCCCTGGCAAGGACCCTACACCATGATGGAATGTGCTACCAGAGAATTACAGACTGCAACAGCCAAGGAAGAGAAAAAGCACTGAAAATTTATTATTATCTACTCAAAAAGTGGATTGAACCATTGCCGTGTATCTCAGCTCTCGCCTATCTCTCTCCTACAACTCAGAGCCGAGGGGTTGTACAGCGAGGGAAGGATCTAAAGCCAGCCCGACATCAAGAGCTGAATAAGCTTGTGGACCAGTTTGGTGACGTGTTTTCCACTGAGCTGGGGTTCACACACTTAGTATGGCATGACATCAAAATGCCACCGGACGTTATCAACCGCCAGTGACCATACCAAGCCCAGGAAGCCCACCGCCGTGCCATCGGTGCTGAAGTGAACAACATGTTCAAAAATGGCATCATAGAGGAGTTTACTAGCCCCTGGTCAAGCCCCATTGTCATGGTACCGAAGATGGCTTTGTACTGATTTCAGAAGTCTGAATCAAGTCTTTGAGTTCAGGGCCTACCCTCTACCACGACTAGGTAATGCCTGCTTTATATTTCCGCTGGACCTGACAAAGGGATACTGGCAGGTTGCTCTCACACCTGAGGCGAAATGAAAAAAAAAAGCTTTTAGCATCAGCCAAGGACATCGGCAGTATCGAGTCGTCCAATTTAGGCTGCATGGGGCACCTGCCACATTCCAGCCGCTCATGGATATCATGCTTATGCTGTCGCCTACCTTTTTAGTGATGTAGTGATCCACTTGAAAAACTCAGAACAGCCAACTTAGACCAGCCAACCCCAAAAAATGCTACCTGGTGCTGGCCGAGGCACAGTACCTGGGGTATCGCATCGGCCATGGGCTGCTCAAATCCCAAGAAGATTGAAACTGTGCGTACTGTACATACCCACAACAAAAAAAACAGGTATGTGCCTTTTTGGGAGAGAAAGTGTAGTGGACCGAAATGACAGAAGCGGCTTTCCAGCAACTCAAAACCCACCTCACCAGTTCCTGATTTTGACCATCCTTTCATGGTCCACACTAACGCATCAGCGACTGGGCTGGGAGCCGCACACGTTTTTTTTTTTTTTTTTTTGAGGCGCTATGAAGTAAATACAGACTTTAAGTTGTTCCTGTGCATTTGCATCTCTTGGCATCCTTAGTCTACCCTTGTGCTTACTTACTCTCCACTAGTTCATCCATCATTTGAAGAAGTGTGTTGCCTTAGGTGGAGGATATGTAGAGAAGGACCAAGCTCATGACCAACATTTATTTTTATTACATAATTTTTTCTTAGCAATAATAAAAAAAATTATGACCATCCCCTATATTCTATTTTTTCCCCTTTTTTTACATGGCTGGAGAGCATCTAGGTGGTTTGGCTGGTGAGTAAAGTAGGTTCTTCATCATTTTTATGTTTGGGTGAATAGCTCAAATGTACCAACTGAAATAAATACAGTCACATGCGTCTGTTGTTTCACTGCAATGCTAAAATATATAGAACCTGAGCCAAGGAAGAGATATGGTTAGTGTTAGACAAAATGCCTAGGGATGAGCGCAATGGGGGCATTGTGTGTGTGTGTGTGTGTGTGTGTGTGTGTTTGTG
>QMIH01000880.1:102364-149612 GCA_003987875.1 Clarias batrachus
TGTGTGTGTGTGTGTGTGTTTGTGGTGTGTGTGTGTGTGCGTTTGTGCGTGTGTGTGTGTGTGTGTGTTTGTGGTGTGTGTGTGCGTGTGTGTGTGTGTGTGTGTGTGTGTGTGTGTGTGTGAACAGCTGACCTTTGTGTCTTAAAATAACAGCTGACTGTTGTTGTTGTTGCTTAATTACATAATTCCATGTTATTTAATTGTTTTTGAAATCTATTTCATTTCTAGAATTGTTCTAGTATGTAGAAAATACATTACTAAACAAAAACATTGAATTAGAAGGTGTGTCCAAACTTTTGACCGTTACAGTAAATACACTGTAGAATGAGAAAATAATATACAGTATGACACGAGTTCACATCAAACCAGCATGTACCCCCCCTCCCCCCTTAAAAATAAATAAATAAATAAAAAGAAAGAAAAACAAAGCGGAGCCCTCTGTCCCTTATTTTTATTCCATAGAGTTGGCAACCCTGTGCATATTTTCCTCGGGCTTGGACACAGCAAACCTGCCTATAAATATAGTTGGTGGAGAGCTACTGTTCGTCCTCACTCGTCTCTTTTTCTTCAGAATCTCTGAGCACCTTCGCATGTTGTCTCCTCTGCCTACAAACAACAGGTACATGAATGAAAAATCTGTTTTCTTTAAAAAGTTCTGTTGTGTTGTTGATATTTTGCCGAATTCTCCAAGATGGCTTAACGTGCAGATGCAGTGGCTTGGAGCTCACACATACAGCAATGGGTTTTAATTGTGTGTGTGTGTTTGTGAGTGTGTATGTGTGTTTACCTTCTCGAGCACTCAGTCAATGTTTACATTAAGAACAAGCCGAATTGGAAATGGGTATCAGGATTATACCATAGCCGTGAACTTTGCTGAAGGTTCTGAAAATAAAAGAATTGGTTCGCCTCATTGTGCACATTACCCTGCTTGGCTCAGGTTCTGTATAGTTTAGCGTTGCAGTGTGAAAGTGAAATGACAGATGCGTTTATTCCAGTTGGTACAACTGACATTTGAGATATTCATATGCCAAACATAAAAACTAAATAGGACCTACCTCACCCACCACGCAAACCCCCTGCATGATCTCCAGCAGCTCCATGTAGGGCAGCAGAGACGCAGCACAGAACATAAGCAGTCTCACTGCCCCCCCCCCTCCTTTCCTGATTGTAGGACAGAAAAGTTCCGTGGATCAGCCACCTACTTGTTTGTTACTAGAGTTGATTGGCTGTATCTGATCACTTGCAGTTCTGCATCACAGAGTCTACTCAAATCCTTCAGTCAATGCTTTCTCCTTTCATTTCTCCTGCTTCTCTGTGTCTCTCAGACAATGAGGGTTTGGCTCCAGGCTGGTGTTCTACTCCTCTTGCTGGTGGTCAGCAGCGCAGCACCCGAAGATACGGTACGCCAGCAGCTGTGTGGCGGTGAACTGGTGGACGCCCTAGACTTCGTGTGTGGCACATACAGATTCTCGCTCCGTAAAACAGTTAAAGTGAAAGCCAAGTCAAAATCCATCGTGGAGATGTGCTGCTTCGAATCCTGCAGCCTTCAAGACTTGCAAAACTTCTGCAGCTAAATTACCAGCATCGCCAACACCATAAACTCCAAATGAGACAATGTTAAGACTTGATTATGGATTTGTTCCATAGAAAATAAAATCCAATCAAATGAAACTTGACTGTGTTGTTGTTGTTCGTTAGTGAGATAAAGTGATACTGTAAAGAAACAAACAAATCAGACTATATACTCTGGATTTCACCCAGTAATTCTTCTAATCAAATAGTCTTTATCTTATCTATATCAGTTGGTGGAGTAGATTTAGGTTTAATGAAGAAATTAATACTTAAAACCATCACATAGTGAAAAACTGTTATATAAACACAAGTAAAAAAAAAAAAAAAACCTATATTCGTCTACATTTAGCATGATTATCCAAAGATGTGTCAATCCAACAGTTGCTTGCTAGTGTGAGTGGAGTAGAGGCAGAGGCAGTGTGATGCTTTGGACAATGGTCAGCGCCATCAGGTGCCGCTAGGGCTAAAAACTTCTGCATGCCTTAGAACTACCCTAGTTTAAACTATTTATTTAATTTACTATATCATTTTTGAATTTCTCCCCAAAAATCACAATCACATAATTCCTCCCATGTCAATGGAATGTCATATCCTGAAAAAGTATATTTCCTTTTGTGATTTAATTAAAAAAAAATTAAATCCTTTAAGACTTTTTTGTTTAATTTTAATGTTTATGGCTTACAAGTCAGGAAAATAAAACATCCAGTATAAAAAAAATTGTGAGTTTGACTAAAATATTATTCTTACAGTATGAATACAGTGTATCTTTCATGCAAGTTCATTACACACATGGGGAAGACTGCTGACTTGACTGGAAGAGAAAAAATTGTGGTAAGAAAAGGTCAACAAAGGTATCAGATGCCTAGTGTCAAGCCACGCCTGAACCAGACAGAACGGGGCGAACTGAGAAATATAACTAGTCCATGGTCCAAAGGTCTCTTTTCAGATGAAATCAAGGTTGTGGAGAGGCACAGAATCCAAGTTGCATCACCAGTCAATGATGATTTACGATGCCGTGTCCCCTGCTGGTGTCCATAATCCAAAGTCAATGCAGATTTTAGAGCACTTAACGCCTCTGTCTGCTGACAAGGTTACTGAAGATGTCCAATTCTCCTTTCCTGCAAGACGTAACCCCTGCCCACAGTTTCAAAACTAGCACTAACTGGTTTGCTGACCATAATATTACTGTGATTGATTGTCCAGCCAACTCGCCTTATTTCAACCCCAATGATAATCTATGTGCAATTATCCAATGGAAGATGAGAAACACTTGACCCAACAATACAGATGACCTGAAGGCTTCTACCAAAGTAACCTGGTCGTCAGTAACGTCTGAGCAAAGATGAAAAAACAAAAAAAGTTGAACAATGGCCAAGATCTAGATCTCAATCCTCAATCGAAAATCGAAAACTGTGAATGGGTGAAAATTATTCCGCCATTATTAGTTCATGGATGACTTTTGAGTAGGATGGAACCAAATAAATTTGGAATATTAACTTTGATATCACGTTTACAGTAATTTAAGGGGAAAATGCAATTTAAGGGGAAATGCAAGTTGCTAGAAACACGAAAAAGACTCATCACACTTCCATTGCACCAGGATCCATCCAGTGTTTACACTAGTTGGACTGGTGACAAATCAGTTAGTAAATTTTCAATAATGCCTATTGTTTAAAAGAGTCCTGCTGTAAACTTTAGCCAGAATCGACTTTACCTATAACATCTGTTTTGGTTGAGGTTTTTTCTGTACCCTAACTCATCGTCTCTACCGTATTATCCTGTATTCAGGGTCGCGGGAACCTGGAGCCTATCCCAGGAGGCTAAGGGCATGAGACAGGGTACACCCTGGACAGGGTGCTAATCCATTGCAGGGCACACACACATGCTCATTCACACACTATGGCCAATTTGGGAATGCCAAAACTATGAAATTGTACACAATTAGTTACAGATTTCTATATAAAAAAGTACTCATATATCATTTACTCATCTTTAGTGAGAACTTTAGGCTGGTCAGAGTGTCCAGGGACCCCAGAAACCCCAGAGGAAACTAACAGAGGGTAAAAAGTTGCAGAATTACACACAGATCAGTGTTTCCCACAGGTCTGAAATATACTTGCGGTGGTAGCCAGAGGAACGTGCGTGAAAGTAGTCTACAACATACAACAAATATATATGACCTTCAACACAATATTTTGATTTATTTGATATTTCTATTCATTTCACTTTATACAACCTCCCCTCCATCCACCCATACATGAAGAGTAAGATGGAGTAAAAGAAATAAAGAACCGAACACTCTTTATAGCCCTAAAAACCAAGGGCTATATACTGTACATGTAAACCTTGTAATGGAAGGTTCAGGGTTGTGCATATAGAGTGCCATATCATTTCTTCAGCACAACCAAGGCAATATAATAAACGTAATTTTATTCAATGTTAGCCAACTATACAAACATGACAAAACAAAAAACATAAAATCATGAACATATTTGACATTTTGTTACAGACAACCTTGTCTGTCAGAGAAGAATAATTTGCCAAAAAGATTTTTAAAAAATGTCCAAAAATGTACTTTGTTGCATTATGTTGTCAAACTATTCATATACAGTACAGAGTGCACCTACTGACATGTGTTTGGAAGAGATGAGGCATGAACCTGGTCTTGGGATAATGTAAGGGACCCTAGAGGAAAATTTTTATTATAAATAAATAAATAAATAAATAAAGATAAGTTTTAAGATCAGAATCATCAACAGTCTGTGGCATCCTCAGATACTCTAGAAGAGCATTCCATAGTCTAGGTGCCGCTGAGTAAAAAGCCCAGTCTCCCATAGTATGAAGCTTGGTCATCGAAGGTTTCAGATAATAATATCAATAATAATAATAATAATAATTTCTTTTGGGAGTTTTACAGCGATAGATTTGTTGTAGAATTACAATATTTTATAGGAATATCTGTTCAAATAACCTAGGGTTTGCTTTAGTTATACTGTAGGCCTCTCTGGCAATCAGGACTTACTGGAGATACCACATACTAAACATTTAGACATTTCTAAAACACCAGGACAAAGGTCATACAAGTGGAAGGCACACAATCACAGTTTTACATTTACCATGAGAAGACATTTTGGTGTCTGTAAAAAAAGAAATGATAAGAGCCATGCTTTCACTTTGGATTGGTTTACTGTAATTACATTGATCACCCATATTCCGATCTGTTTTGTCTTTTATATCTTTCCATGACCTGTGGTATGTGTGTCTCATCTCTGTGGATTGAAGTAAGAAAGAATATGTTTTTTTAATGTACTTTCAAGGTCAAACCAATGACAGATTTACTGTCAGTTTGGCCAAAACACATTCTTTTTACCATTTTAGCATCTCCCATAACAAAGTGACTGAAACTGTATAACTCCTTTAAAAAGGCACAGAAAAGCACAAGAGCCTTTATTACATGTAGTGAAGGTTAATGCACAAATCGCAACACTTTTCTATCATGTTTAAGACTGATATTGCCATGTTGCTTTACATAAAATGTATTTTTGTCAACAGTTTATATATAAACCTACAAGATTTATTTTTTTTACAAGTTTTAATGATTGATTACTTTAATAGTGTTATGACAAGTAAGTAATTCTGGATTACTGAACTAATTAAAGTAAAAAAATTAGTTTTTTTTAAATAATAGCCATAGTCGTCAGCTCACAATCTGGATACAGTACAGTATGTTTTTTATTGCAATTGAGAATATACACTTACCTTCAAGTGAAGTCATTTTCGTTGTAGTGTTACATGTGTACAAGTTTATGTAAAGAAAAAAAAGGCATCATTGTGTGCCAAAAAAAATTGTATTTCAAAACATAAACAGTACGTTTGTGGTTGATGATTTTAAGAAAAGAACGTAACTTTTGAAAAGCTTTCTCTCATATTCATTTCCATAAATGAAATGACTGCCAATGTTTATTTTGTTTATTATTTGAAGAATAAAGTGTCCTTTTGATAACCAAGGCATAAAAGTTAAATCAAACACATATCATAGATAAGAGATAGCATGCTTTGAAACAGGAATAGAAAACAGGAACACAGCATGGAATAGTTTATACATCTACAATAATGATGAAATCTAACCGAAACCTTCCCAAATTCTTAATTTCAAGCAAAAAAAATGAAATAAAATGCATTTGTAGTTATAAATGTTAGACCTGCACACTACTGATACAGTATAGATAAAGCATTAAAAGAATATAAAATAAGGAAAAAAAATTGTACCATGCAATAATAACATCTTTGTGAAGTACAGAACAGTATGTGCCCAAATATACAATACTGAAACTTGTGCATTTTGTTCGATGGGACATAGTTCCAGTCACACGTGTTCTCAGTAGTGAAAAGCAGGTTGTGTTGTACAGTTGTTGTTGGAAATGTGTTTTTTGATGGAGAAAGACATTTTCATATTTGAATATTATTTCTGCTCATATGGAAGCGGTCATAACCAGGAACAGAGTTTAAAAAGGGTAGCAGAACACATTCCCTCCCATACCCGTCCTATTCCCCCAATCTTACACCGTCTGATGCCTACTTGTGAGGAATGTTAAAGAATGTTGGCACGATTCGCCAAGAATTGTGCCTGGATTATGCCAGAAAATGATTTCTTTTTGCATGAGTATGATTTTTTGCAGACCTTTGTTCTGGTTAAATCCGGGTTGAGAATCTGCGTGAATGATATAAACACGGTCTACAGCAAGGCGAAGCACACACACTTAAATTACAAAAGGTAATCCTGTTCGACTTTTCATTTCAGTACTGCATATTTTGGTGCATCCTGTACAGTACTTGCACAGCACATCATCAGAGTCTTAAATGCTGCAATTATTGTATCAACGATACTAAAAGACAAACTAGTAGAGACTCAAAATTACACAGTTAAGAAGTCATACACATATGCAAAATGTCCTATTTCACACACAATTCTTTAGAATTGCACAATACAAAAGTGCAAATTATTGTATGCAATACAAACTGGATTAAAAAAGATGTTTACGCTAGTCTTGACTTAAATCATCCATTAGGAAAGACTCTTTCTCTCTGAGGATTTTATAAAATTCTCTTTTCATAGATCTTCCTCCTGAGTCGAGACATGTGTACAGTTCTCTCATCTTATCTTGTGATGTTGCCTTTACCTTAATGTTACTGTATATTTCATTGCTGATCATTTCCTTGCCTTTTAGATAGTCTGCAATCTCCATTACTGTGGAAACTCTCTGAATGAGCTTTTCACTGTATGTATCCACAAAGTCAGCTCCTAAAACGCAGGTGATAATCAAATAACTGCAAACATTAATCTTACATTATTCTAAGCATCATTTACCTGCTGAAACAGAATTACGTTTGTATTAAAATATTATTTAACAGAAATAAAAAAAAAACATTAATTATTATATTTAAAATGGGTTATCGCTGTTAAAAAAGTATAATAGTAAAATTTAAAGATGGCCCTACCTGTAGAATCCAGTCTGAGTGAGGCTCTTGCTGTACCTGATGTGACGAAACAGAACAGAAGCAAGACGTGATAGTTTGAAACTATTGTCATTGATTAAGACCCAGTTCTACAGTTTCTGAATAAAAAGCCCAAATCATCTGTTTATCTTTAGTAACCTGTAGAGATGTTTCACTGTGTGTTAAGGGTGCGATAGCACAAATGTTTTGGATCATATTTTTGCCCAAGAAAATTTTTTAGACCAACCATGAAGGAATTTCCTCTGACTTTGATTGTGCAGCAAGTCCATTACAGTAACATTGGATCTTGTTTACACAAACTGTCCCGGGCCATCATAGAGGCGAAGCGCGCACACGCCCAGAGAATCCACAATTACTTCAGGCTCAGCGGTGACACATGGCGCATGTGGCAGGGCATACAAGCCAGCATTTACTACAGGACTTCATCACCTGCCTGTGACAGTGACGGCTCCCTTCTGAATGCGCTGAACAGCTTCTACGCTCGGTTCGACATGCAGAACGACGTGACGGCGAGGAAGACCACCCCTCCTCTGAACGACCAGGTGCTGTGTCTCACCACGGCTGATGTGAGGAAAACTCTACRCAGAGTYAACCCAYGCAAARCTGCTGGACCAGACAACATCACAGGCAGAGTGCTCAGAGAATGTGCAGAACAGCGGGCAGGTGTTCTCACCGACATCTTCAACATCTCTCTGAGCAGCGCAGTCGTTCCCACATGCTTCAAGTCTACCACCATCGTCCCCGTGCCGAAGAAGTCTTCTGTGTCCTGTCTCAATGCCCCGTTGCACTCACACCTATCATCATGAAGTGCTTTGAGAGGCTCAAAGACTGTGATGTTTTCCTGCTGCCTCCCTCACTAGACCCCCTGCAGTTCGCGTATCGTTCAAACCGTTCAACGGACGACACCATCTCCACCACACTCCACCTGGCACTGTCACATCTTGACAAGAAGGACACTTACGTCAGAATGCTGTACATAGACTTCAGTTCAGCATTCAACACAATCATCCCACAACACCTGATCGGGAAGCTGAGCTTGTTGGGCCTGAACACCTCCCTCTGTAACTGTATCCTGGACTTCCTGACCGAAAGACCTCAAGCAGTGCGGATCGGGAGCTACACCTCCAACACCACCACACTGAGTACTGGGGCCCCCCAGAGCTGCGTGCTCAGTCCCCTGCTGTTCACACTGCTGACTCATGATTGTGTAGCGACACACAGCTCCAATCATATCGTCAAGTCTGCTGATGACACGACCGTGGTGGGTCTCATCAGCAAGAACGACGAGTCAGCGTACAGAGAGGAAGTGCAGAGGCTAACGGACTGGTGAAAAAAAAAACCTGTCTTTGAACGTCAAAAAGACAAAAGAGATGGTTGTTGACTTCAGGAGGACTCGGAGCGATCACTCTCCGCTCAGCATCGATGGCTCTTCTGTGGGGATCGCCAAGAGCACAAAATTCCTGGGTGTCCACCTGGAGGAGAACTTCTCCTGGTCCCTCAACACCAGCTCTCTGCATAAGAAAGCCCAACAACGCCTTTTCTTCCTGAGAAGGCTGAGAAAGACACAGCTTCCACCAACAATCCTCACCACCTTCTATAGAGGAACTATCGAGAGCATCCTGAGCAGCTGCATCACTGTCTGGTTTGGGAATTGTACCATATCAGACCGCAAGACCCTACAGCGGATAGTGAGGACAGCTGAGAAGATCATCGGGGTCTCTTTCCCTTCTATTGAAGACATTTACACATCCGCCTCCAGCATTGTGGAGACGAACTAAATATCATCCGGACTGAACTGATAAACACACACATGCACAAACACACTGATCTACAACCATCTTAATGTGTTCATACCCACCTACCTGAACTGCTATTTGCAATATTTGCACAATATTTATCTCACTCTGCTATTTGCACAAAAAACATTTTTGACACAATGTCAATTGTTTACTGCTGTTTTTACTCACTACCTCAACACATACCTCATCACTAAAGAAAGGCATTTCAGTACTGAAACGTGTTACGTTGTTGTGTTACGTTGTCATACATGTTATCATGTACAGTAGCTCTTGTTTGCACAATTGCACATGCACTTTGTTGTCTGTTGTCTAGTGTTGTCTCTTCTAGTATTAAAATTGATAGCTTAGTTTAACTTAAAAATGTAACATCTGCATTGCTAATTTATGTTGTGTTGTTAATTTATGTCATCTGCATGCACGTACCACCTTGGTCCTGGAGGAACGTTGTTTCGTTTCACTGTGTACTGAACTGTATATGGTTGGAATGACATTAAAGCCGACTTGACTTGACTTGACTCTTTTACAGTGATTGGTTGACCGACTTGGACCAAGGAATCATCTAGTGGAAGCTGTAGGACTCTAGACTCTAGAGGGCTCTGATGTATTCAGGTGTATGATGTGTATGACACACCATTGAGAGGTTTAAATAACTGTAAACAGCAACTAACCCAAAGACATCTTATAAACAGATCATACCCGCCGCACTCGAACAGTGTTTAACCCAGGGGTGGGCAAACGTTTTGATTCGTGGGCCACATTGAGTTCTAAAAGGGGCCGGAACAGGAGCAGATAGATGGCATGCTTTGGTCAAAGGGTAAAGTGCAAACGTGGAGTAATAGGCCTACGCTTCACCTCAACAAAGCCAATATATCTAGAGTGCGCCATCTATTGAGGAAACATCAGAATTACAGGGGAAATAAAACATTAACAAGGTTAATTTATTAAATTTTTTCAAGTTTGGCGGGCCGAATCAAAACGTTAAACGGGCCGCATGTGGCCCCCGAGCCGTAGTTTGCCCATGCCTGGTTTAACCCATAATTCATTAAGAAGAGTGAACTGGAGATTCACTTATAATTTGTGCTGCAAAAAAACATATCTTTCAGATAAATGCTGATAAACGTGTTTAAGAGTTGTTGGTGGATTTGTTAATAATCAATTGATTATTAAAAAGAGATTGAAGACTGATACCCGAGTTCCATCCCTTCTCTAAAATTGTAAAAAAAAAAAACAAATAAATATACTATGTAATGTACAATAAACACATTTTCAAATGAAGCAATTCGTCAAACATCTGAAAGGAAAAAAATTGCTAGAATAATTACACAATAATGTAATAAATATTGTAATAAAATTATTTAAAAATATTTTTTTCCTTGGATATAAAATATAGACATCAAACTAAAAATATAAAAATAACAAAATTTTTACACATTTATGTGTCTGCTATAAAAACATGGAAATAAAAACACATTGTTACAAGTGTGTATATTGAACTTTACAGTATATATGGGTCTTTACTATGTGTATGATTTACTTAGGCTGCAGGATTTACTCCATTAAGACTTTACTAAGGTTGACTTAAATCTGGCTTCAAATTTTTAAATGACTACACAGATCTTTAGTACAAGTCTAAATTGAAAATCTGGAATGAGAAAAGAAATGTAGGGAAGCCTGGGTCCACAGAATATTCATCATATTTATTTGGTGTTACCTGTAAGCAAGACTTTGGGTGGTGTCCACACCTGTTTGCCTCTTTTATCCAAAAGTATCAATGTAACTTCAGCAGCCTCAATATTTAAGGACACCTCGAATGTAGGATGATAGTTGGGGCCAAGGTCACGATGAAACTTAACTACCTGGCAACAGATAATTCAGACATTATTGTAGAATGTCTAAGATCAGTTACATTTGAAAAAAAAAAAAATCCCAAGGTGTTTGTGATGGACTTTATGTACAATGTACTCTGTACTCTACCTCTGGTTTAGGTGCGTATTCATGGTCAGTAGATTTACAGCGTGGTCTGTATTTTTTACCTGGGGTCAGATCACAATTGGACGTTGTCTCAATGTACGTGTAGCTTTCATGTTGTTTCTGCACCTTTAAGGTCATAAACAAAACTACAGTTTAAATCTTAACATGAAAATTATTTTTTAAAAAATGGTACATTTGCATTCATCACTAAGACGTGTCTAACAAGGTGCAACTTGATATTAAACACATTGACGTCTAACTTCAATTCAATTAAATTCAATTTTATTTATATAGCGCTTTTAACAATTGACATTGTCGCAAAGCAGCTTTACACAATAAAAAGAAATACGTTTTTATGCAATGTGTGTGAATCAAAATGATAAGATAGTCCCTGATGAGCAAGCCGAGGGCGACGGTGGCAAGGAAAAACCCCCTGAGATGGTAATAGGAAGAAACCTTGAGAGGAGGAACAGGGAACCCATCCTCATCTGGGTGACAACGGATAGCAGAGATTGATCAGCATAATAATGTGTACTGGAAGTTCATCGTAACAGGAGATGTGTTAAACACACTAACTGACTTCTACTGATTGCACACTCATGAAAGGTCAAATCCTCCACATTAAAAAGTACTTCTTCTCCTTCTTTTGGCTGCTCCCATTAAGGTTTGCCACAGCAGACAATTTGTCTCCCTCAAACGTTCCTTGTCACTCCAACCTCCCGCATGTCCTCCCTCACCACATTGATAAATTTCCTCTTGGGCCCCTTTCTTCTCCTCCTGCCTGGAAGCTCCATCGCTAACATTCTCCTCCTGATATATCCCTCATCCCTCCTCCACATATGTCCAAACCATCTCAATCTGGCCTCTCTAACTTTGTCCCCAAACCTTCCTACCTGCACTGTCCCTCTAATTCCTAATCCTGTCCTTTCTTGGTCACTCCCAAAGCAAATTACAGCATCTTCAGCTCTGCCATCTCTCTGCTTCCTAGCTTTTTGGTATACAGTATATATACTGAGATATATATAGAGTCAAGCCCAAAATTATTTACAACCCTGGCAAATTCTGACTTAAAGTTACTTTTATTCAACCAGCAAGTTTTTCCTTGATTAGAAATGACACAGGCGGCAGCACAGAGCTTCTGTTTTTCACCTGTTGAGTTGAAGATTAGGGTAATTAGGATGCTTTAGAACAGCTAAATGACACAGGCATCTCCCAAAAGATAATAAGATTATTTACAATATTGCTTTTATTTACAATTCCAAATTTGGAATGGTATAGAACTTTGGATTTTCCTCTAGACTGTGACAGTTTGCACAGGGTATGAATACTTTTGGACATGCCACTCTTTGTTCAAATGTAAATAAAAGCAATATTTTTTTTCCATGATTATGCCTCTTGTAAATCATCTTATCTTTTGGGAGACGCCTGTGTCATTTCCAGTCAAAAAAAAAATAGCTGGTTGAATAAAATTAACTTTAAGTCAGAATCTGCCAGGGGTTTGAATAATTTTGGGCTTGACTATATATATACTAATATATATACTAATTATATATAATATATAATGTGTTATCCTGGCTGCCCTTAGACTGAGAAAATCAAAACAAAAACCTGTTACATGGGGTGCACTTAATAGTCAAATTTGTCTTTGCATTGAACCCTATTACTGGAGTGACTCACTCTCATACATGGTGCTATCTAATGTTCACACACAGCACCCAACACAACCCCCCCACCCCCCCAACACACACAAACAATGGACGGCTCCCAATGTCCCCATGAAACTGTCTTAACTCTGAAACAGTAAGTTCAGGGTCCAGTACAGTATGTGCTGAGCTGTAACCCAAGAGCGTTCCTTTGAACTGTACCCCTTTCAGTCCACCAAATACTGGTGGCTCCTCAGGTCCGTAGTGAGACTAATATTCACTTCACTGTGAGTTCTAGGGGCCTGTCAATACTATGGAGCGGGGAAGGATGATGGTAGTCCTTGGCAGTCCAGGTTCTATATAAAGAACCTGGTGATCTTCCGCTTTGCCTCCATTGCAACTTTTCTTTTGCACTGTCCACTGGGCGATTTGTTCTAGAGGGATAAGGGGAACAGCCTGCCCCTGGTGTGGATGGATCCTGGTGGAAATTTGTGCAACTGAAAGGTTTTGGGGAAGGGTTTAGGAATAGAATATAAAGATTAACTACAATAAACACAGAAACATCCACGGCAAAGTGATCCCTAATCTCCTCGAGATGGGAGACTCTTTGCGAGGTAAACAACACAAAACTCTCTTATCTCGTCGACACAAGGTTATCCCTTTTGTGGGTCTTTTCTTTTTTTTTCTTTTCTTTGCCTTTTTACTTTCTTCTTTCAGTTTCTTTTTGGTCATAGGGGGCTTATGTAGGCATACGGCCAGGTGTCTCACAGTTTTACTGATTATCCCCACAGCGTCATTGCCTAGCGACCAAGTGTGATGGTGGCCATAGATCCACCTGTTCAGAGCTTCATGCCATAGCTGCCTGCAGATCTGCTTGTTCAGAACTGTGTCATGTGATACCCGTGGCATTACAAAACCATCCAATGAGGTGGGAATATTTCCAATCTGGCAACACTGCACATGTAACATATATAATAAACATAAATTCATTAAACAGTTTACCTCTTTAACTGGCACATTTGCTGGCAACAGGTGGATGTGCAGTTTATTAATCCTGTGGTCAGTCATTTTTTTGTAGAACAGTAGAACTTGGGCTCTGATAGGAGATCCACTACAATGCAGTGTTAAACCAAAGCAGGAGAGACTCTGAATTTTTATAATCACGTGTGTGTTTGTTACTGTTAGCGGCTGAATGATCTCCACATTACCACCAGTCACATGTGCCGCAGTAGGTTTAACCTTGTCTTTACCTGTAACATATAAACCGTCAGAATAAAGCATTTAAGATAATGTTAAGCAAATAAATCTCAAAACTGTGAAGCTTTCTTCATCTACATCTCCTTCAAGAAATAATTTAGTATCAATAAACTAAATATTATAAGTTAATCAGTGCAGTCTTTGGGTGTGAAGTAAAATGACTAGATAATGCAGCATGCACTAAATGATAACTGAAGAAAAAAGGCAATATTTTGGGAAACTTACAAATTTGAGATGCTAATGATCAATTTAAATGAACCTTCTGACTATTTCATTCAAAAAGAAAAGAACTGTTTTATTAAATTGCATAGACTATAATATATAATCTTAAGTTTATTCATATTGTTGAAATGTCAACTCACAGGTCTCACAATGTGGAAAGTGCAGGTGCTGGATTGAACCTTCAAGGCATTCAATACTGTACAGAGGTCCTGCAGGCTCCTTTTGGCCTAATCCATCTAACACACTGTCATCCCAGGGCACTATTCTGTACAGGACCTCCCCTTTTCCTTCCATATCAAATACAAGGTTTGTAAATTTGCATATAAACTGACCAGCGTGAGGACAGAGAAACCTGAAAGAAAAAGAGAATAAGCCACACACGGTGCATGTGCTCTTATGAATTCTTCAGAAATCAAGAGTGAAATGCAGGAGAATCTAATCACTGTGAAGCAGGTTAATATTATACACACACCCCATATAGAAACTTGTGAAAAAAGCCAATAATGAGTAGGTTTTTCCCTTTTCTTTACTCCTACTTGTTTATAGGACAATAATGAATAAGAGCCTAATATCT
Organism: Clarias batrachus; assembly: GCA_003987875.1. Classification (NCBI taxonomy): domain Eukaryota; kingdom Metazoa; phylum Chordata; class Actinopteri; order Siluriformes; family Clariidae; genus Clarias; species Clarias batrachus. Next base: position 116,920 of record QMIH01000880.1, read on the forward strand.
AAGACTTAGATCAGCTTGTCTTGGGCTTCTATAATAAAACAGCATGTATGTTACCTGTATTCATCCATGTTTCTATCCTCAACACCATTTTCAACCAATTCAGGAGTAAATAGTTCAGTATTTGCTGAAGTCTGTTAAACAAAGTAAGAAAAAATAGATGTACAGATTCATTGCAACATACTGGCCTGTATTATCTGAAGTGTTATTATTATATTATTATATGAAGTGTCTTGTAGACATTCTAATAAAATTTTATGGTTAAATGTTTCTGAGACAAATGTAAAATAAAAAAGTAAAAAGACAAATGAACATTTCTAAACGTCTTTCTAAAGAAAACCCATCTTTAATAAGAATTTTAAAAGATACAGAAACTGCTCCTCGCATAAATGTATTTTATACGGTTCTTAGAATGGATACTTACTTTTTGTGATATTGCGGTACTTATACTTATAGTAATCTTTTTATTACTTTTTTTTTCTTTCTTAAAGTATTGATAACTTGGATCCACTATGAGGGCTTTAAAAATGTTGCTGCAACCAAATGTAACATTTGAAGGTAATTGTTAAATTTGGTCTTAACCATCAACATCAGGATACAGTACTTACATGTCCAGGGTCACGGTGTAGTGTATATGTGGAGCCAGTTCCTTTTTCAGTCCCACTGTGTTCACCAAAATTCTCTGTGTGTGAAGAAAAAAAAAACATACATCCATTTTTTAAAAGGGAACTCCACATTTTATACTATATACTATGCCATATAGTGCACACCAATCAGCCAGAACATTAAAACCATTAACGTTAAATCCACCTGGGATTTGGGTTCCCCTTGTGTCACTTTAGCTCTGGCCCCCTGTGTTGTGGTGTATGGCGCAATACACCCCAAGGCCATGAGCCATGAGGTGTGTTGTGGTGTAGGGCAGGCTTTTGGCAGTGGATTTGAGCTATTGTGGACTCATTTGCTCGGAACTTTCCATAGGTGGAGGTGATAATCATATTGGGATCTGGAACATTTGGAGGCCAGGTCAGCACTCTTGGGCTCTTTGCGTGCTGGGCCCAGTGAATGCTAAGCTGAGGTCCACTGTGTGTTCTGGTGCCTTTCTATCATGGCTGGCATCGACTTTTATACAGCAATTTGTGTTGCATTGGCTTTTCTGTGGAATGGAACAAGATAGGCTGGCCTTTTGTTTCCACAGGCATAGGTAAGACTTGGATACCCATGACCCTGTCACCAGTTTACTAGTATAAAACTTATGGACTAAATTCAGGGTCCACCATTTTTACAGTGCCCCCAAAGCACACAGAGTTAAAGGCCTTTCTCAGTGGTCCAATAGCGGCAATGTGGCGGAGCTAGGGCTCAACCACCAACCTTCTAATCAGTAACTTTGTCATCAAAACATGACAAACAGAAAATAGTTTTTCTGTGCTTCCTCAAGAATTACTGCATGGATTCCTGCTATTGGTTATCTACCTACTGTACTACATATGCTGACTGCAAACTGTCAGTGTACAAATATATACTAAACAGGCACTTCTTTGGATACACCTGTTCAACTGCTCATTAACCCAAATATGTACTCAGGGAGTCACATTCCACCAACTCAGTAAATTTTATTCATGTGGACATGATCATGTCAATCGGTAATGTTCAAACCGAACAAAAGAATGGGAAAGACAGGTGATTTAAATGACTTAGAATGTGGCATGGTCTGAAAAGTCTTAATTTCTGCTGTGACATTTGGATGATAGGATCAGAATTTGGCATAAAACAACATAAAAGCATGAATCCATCCTACTTTCTATTTATGTTACAGACTAGTGGCAGTGGTGCAATGGTGTGGGGGATTTCCTTGTCAAACGTTTGGGCCTTATTGCCAATTAAGCATTGTTTAATGCCATAGCCAATCTGAGTATTGTTGATGACTATGTTCATTCATTTATGACCACAGGTTAACATGCCATGTCACAAAGCTAAAATCATCTCAAACTGGATTCTTAAAAATGACAACGAGTTCATTGTATTCAAATGGCCTCTATGGTCACCAGATCACAATCCAATAGAACATGTTGTGGATGTGGTGGAATGGGAGATTTGCATTATGGGTGTGTATGTCTACAGCAACTTCATGATGCCATCATGTCAATATGGATCTCAAAATCTCTAAAGAATGTTTCTAGCACCTTGTTGAATCTATGCCTGAAGAACTAAAGCAGTTCCGAAGGTAAAAGTGGGTTCAACCCAGTATTAGTAAGGTGTACCCCATGGTGTGGCCAGTGACTGTAAATCAGTTTTCATAAAATCTCATGTGTGGCTTTAAAGCCCACTTCCCAAAGTACAGCATGGCTTGCTATTAACTACAAATCATAGCCATCAAAAACATTCACAAGTTCATGATCAGGTGACTATTGATTCTATGCCCCTGAACACAATTACACACACAGTCACAAACCAAAACCACTTCCACAACAACATTTAAGTTGAAAAGAATGCACTGTGTGTGTTTATCCAGCCGACGCCAAGACTTATTCTTCTGATTGATATCATGGTTTTGATCCTATTTCTGTTTTGCTATTCTTATATGCTACAGTATTTATGCTGTTCATTGATCACCTGACCACTGTCTATTTAACAGTTCCAAGATTTGCTTCACGTTTGATTTGTTTGCCAAAATAAAAACATTTAAAAGGGTTATGCTTATCTCAGACTCACATAAAGTTCCGTCTATGTCTGACATCATGTTTTTGTCTGTGTGCTTACTATTACATTTTGTACACATTTGTGTGCATATTTTGTATGTATGTTCTTGTGAAATAATTAGTTTAATAGCAAAATAATTAGATTAACTTGAGTATGTACTGGTGGCACTGGTAGTTCTACCCACATGCATGGAGAGAAACGTTATTGCCCACCTGTCAGCATGGGGCTGAATAGGCAGTGTCAGTTCATTACTAGTACTGTAGAGAGGTGAGCTTTACATGGCCATGGGGAAGGGACATACAACCGCCACTGTAGCCACTACTATTATTGTAGGCCTCAACTTTCTCCTACTGTATCTGTCAAGACCTGCTGTTGAATGCTGTTGAAAACCAGTCATGTAGAACCTGACTAGCTGACTATGCTCTCCACAATCCCACAACAGAACTTGTTTTCCAGGAAGTATAATTTCTATAATATAGTCCTTTGTCCTGCCCAAGAACCCCCATCAGGGTGGGCACCTTCTGGCTACTCAAGTCTATAGGGTGTCCAGGCAGTCCCCATAGTGGAGGTCTGAGTCAATGAATACTGTACATGGGTGAATGACCAGTGGTGACTGGGGTAGTGTCTGACTTATCTGGTCCTTTTATTCTAGAATGTAGCACATTTCTCAGGCACTAGTAGCTGGCCTGGAGGTCACCACCAGGTCTTGCTGCCAGCCAGGGTGGCAATGGCACGCCCTCTGACATCCTACCCTGCTACATCTTCCTAGCCTTTGAGGGGAAGACAGTACAGACACACCTCTAATTCCATGCCTTCCCTACAGGCCCCCTGGGTGACTCAATGCAACATTAGTGATGATATTTTTCCCACCAATCTACAGGGTCCGAAGTTAGTTTTCTGCTTCCCACCCAGGTAAAAACCATGGTATTTCAAATAAGCAATTTATACCAGGAAAGTTCTTAGAAACAATTAAGCTCCACGTTACTACCACATACCAGTATGTCTTCGGGGGAAGGGAGGAGAAAGCGAAGAATTCCAGGGAAAACTCATGCTGACATGAGGAATTTTCTGCACAAATAATGAGTCAAACTCAGGAGCACACCAGGATTCCTGGAGAAAATAAATGAATACAATCATTCAGTGATTTGCAGATGGGTGACTCGACATCTTCTCTCTGGTTAAATACCTTCAGTATCCTCTGTGTTGTTCCCTTGTTCTCTTCTCTCATCGTTTCTTCCACTTTTGGTAGCATCTGTTGGTCCAATTTAAAATGGGAGTCTCTGTTTCCTGCCACTGTCTTCTCTACTTTTTTAAGCAACTCTGTAACCTGAAATTCATTATTAAATTTAATGTTGTTAAAAACATATCTGTTTCCACATTTCTCGACCAGCCACTGGAGAGGCTCCCCTTCACTTTCAGCGTCTCTTTCTAGTGTCAACCAGGGACACCAGGTGAAGAGAACTATACTATGACTTTGTTCCCGAAGAGATTCAGATATCCTGCTAATATTTGTCTTTCTCTTTGAATGCGCTGTCCCCATATACAGTACCAATACCAGTATAACATGTGTGGCAGGATAACAGAAATATACTGAGGACAATCTTGTGTTTTAGTAAACCAGTGGTCATCAGCAGGTCTATCTCCCCACCATCAAGGAGCTTCAACCCAAGTGATCATTCTTCCTGATGTCCTTTGTGTCCTTTTACACAATGTTTGCTTATTTTCAAGCCATATGTTTCTCCCTAATATGGTGTTTCCTGCTGAACTATAGCAGACAAGCAAAATGATCACTTCAGAGAAATCGTGCTTCAGTCCTACAACAAAATGAAGTATGTTATCTTGCATAAATGATTAGATTCTCTATACCTCTTATTTTTAACAGAAAAAAGGAAAAAGTTGGTTTTCAACATGTACAGTATATCACAATTTTTCCTGTTTGTATTTCTATCCAGCGAATTTAGCGTGTTTCTAAAGAACACTGGTGTGCTCCAAGGGTTAACCGCCGATTCTGAAAAATGAAGCCAATGCGGAACTGCCAAAATGTGCCATTTCTCGAATGTCCACTGGGGGCTGGCTGTAAAAGTGACGCATAGACCCATAGACACCCATGTTAAAATGCCCAACATTACAACAGAAATTAACAGTAAAATGTTCACAGTCTGGTACAAAAATGGTTGTAGTATCAATAGCTAGATTTTCTTTTCATGACAACTGTCAGATGGATTTTTTAAATGCAACTCATTGGTTAAAATTTCTTTAAGCAATAAGGTTATGCATAATTAGGGGTGTGGTCAATTTGATTGACAGCTTCATTGCATCAGCACAAAGGTGTCAAACTAGATCCAGAAAGGGCTGTTATGGGTTTAGGCTTTCATTCCAACCAAGCAGAAGCCACTCCTAACTCTACCTGTTTAATTAGTTGTTCTTGACTTTCAATAGACTATCAAGTGTGGCTTTTGCTTGGAATGAAAGCCTGCATCCAAACTGCCCCTTTCTAGATCCATTTTGACATCCCTGCATTAGTATATAAACTAATAACTAATGTCAGCCCCAATTGCATTTTAGTTAAGCTCAAGCAAAGCTCACTAGCTTGCGGGATATCATTTCACCGATTTGCTCATTTATGGACTAACTGGGGTTTAGTGGAGTCAGCTCCTGCCAAGATGTTGACATACAGAGCACCCACATTTGAGCTCGAAAACCGCTCCTCAGAAAACCTGTGGATGACAACATGTCTGTCCAGGTTCTACAGTCTAATGTGTTCTCATGGGCAACACAAGAGTTGGTTCAGTAATGTGAGTCAGGTTTTTGGAAGTATGTGGCAAGTTGTTTTTTTTTATATTTTACTGTATGTCATTATCAGGGTGCTCCCTGCCCTGAACTAAACATATTGTGTGCATAAACCCTCTAATGCTAAAACTAGAGAGACGACATTTTAAACAATAACATTATGACTCCTCCTAGGTGTAGCAGACATAGCTGCACTGTAAAACGTACTGTAGAGTCTGTGAGAATTAAATAACTGTTATTAGAAGAAATATCAAACTAAAGGAATGTCTTTCATAAAATAAGTTATTAAAATATTAGTATATTAGTATCATTGGATAAAATCCATCTTCCCTTCTGCCATCTTTAATTTATGTTTATTAATTAAATAATTTAATTAAAATATTTTAAAGACTTTTAAACTATTATTTATAAAACTGTTTTGACAAATTTATTGGTCGAATACCAACATGCAGTAAACTCAAACAAGCCTTCACCATAACCATATTGACAACAGCCCAGGTCATCAGTGCACAGGGACTTATTTAGTGGTTGGTAGGTTAATAAATAAATAAATAAAACCATAGCACACGTCCCTACTGATTTACTGATTAGCTATTCCAATATTTGAGCATATGTATCATTATTATTCATTATTACAATAGAAGTTTGTAAAACGTGCATGACTATGACAAACACTTGATGCTTGCAAATAAATGATATACTTTATTATAGATAAAACTCACCAAGCTCCCAATTGATGTTGCTGAAGGCCATTTTACTATTCCTCAACCTCCTCTTCAAATCTACAAGAAAATATTTTCTTCAGTAATTTAATCTTTATTAATAATTTTTAGAAATATTTGCTGACACAACCTACATGTAGCTAATTTTTGGGGACAGATCTAGCTAGCAAAACAGTTTTATCTTAATATAAAATAATATTTAAAACATAAAATGGCCATTAAAACTGAAGTGTTTATATATAACAAGAGCAGCTTATTGATAAAAACAGCAAAACTTTTAATTAACCTATTAACCTACTGTATTACATGTTTTCATCAACAATTACAATTAATGTTTCAAATAAAGTCCATGAGTCCATAATTTAAATTCATTTTAAAGGCTTTGATGAACATTTCTTACAAAATTAGCTAATTTAAACAGCAGATTTCCTACCTGAATCTCTCACTGGTGTTGAGGAAGTGACAGTTGGAAGGATCAACAAAATATACTTCCGCATTTCTTGCAACGTATTTTACCTACCCCACAGTATAATGCCTGTCCTTCTCAGGATCGTGTGGGAACGATACACTCATTTGTTAACTCATAACAGATTCCAGCCCAGCCATGTATTCTCACAATTCTCTGCTTGATGTTCGGATTGAAGACTATTAAACTGGAAACAAGGGTCAATGAAGATAATTTTGCAATAAGGACTAACTTCCAAGAGTCACAAATTCCACACAAAAGACAAACCTTAAACAATACAACAGTACCTTGTTTCAGTCTACAATGTGAATTCAGCCAAAATCAGGTCAGCTGGTCAATGTATTAAATCTTAAAATTTAAGTTGTTTAAAAATGTAACAAATTTTAGTACACACATGATCATAAAACAATTACTTTTTATTTACTTCTATGTTAACCAAAAGTAATAATGTAATAAATTCATTAACCATTTTCTTCCACAGTTAAAGCAAGAATAAACAAATAACGTTAAATTAAATCTAAATTAAATTAAATTCTAATTAGATGAATCTAAAATCAAATATGATTTTTATAAAATTGAAGGGGTCCCTAAAAGAGGTTGTATAAATATAAAATACCACTTCATTGAGCACTAATTATAAAATATTTTAAAGACGTTGTACAACACCGTGTCTACATTCAAACTATTAGTATACATACATCTTCATAAACGTACTTATTGTAAGCAACAGGGACATAAATAAAAACACGTTTTTATTGTGGTTATTTCCAAATTGATTATAACGAATTTAATAGATAGACTATGTAGAGAACAGAACAACATAGACTCAGCGCCATCTGCTGGTCAGCTGCTGCCAGTTCTATATAAGGCTGAGAAAATTCTAGAACCGCCTCGGTGAGGAGACAAACCTGCTGTGGTGAATTTCAGAAGTCTAATGACTCCGTTAAAAATTGTAATTAAATACACTATTTTACCATAGAATTTTTATTATTAAAATTATTTTTTATTATTTTACAAGTCTTTGAGCTAACATTTCACTTCAGCAGAGTTACTAACATTATCATTTTTTGTGTTTAGATTTGCTGAGGAGACTATTTCTTCACACAAGTTACATTTCTTGTGTAATTTTTTTTTGCAGGTAGGTTTGGGTTTTATAGTATTTTATTTTTCTAGTTTCATGGAAAAAAAATATATTATAAAATAATAATGGTATGACCGCCACATTATTTTGAGCTAGCAATGACTTAGCCATATGACCTGTGCTAATCATGCTAATAGGCTTTATGAATTTTATGACGCTGGAATTTTCCTAATGATAAAATGTGAATAGATGTAAAGAAAATGTTTTGTGTAACATGCTAATGCTGTGTGAAATTATACATGACAGTATATAAGTGTAAAAAAAAAAAAAAAACATTATTAGAGTTTTAACCCAGCATCAGCAATGTGGGATATTCATGTTGTCCCATCATCTACCATGTGTACATGAGTTCAGTGCGTTACTCAGACATAAGAAACAGGAGAGTTTGCAAAAGCACCAAGTTTGTTTTGTCATAAATCTCCTGTAATATGCCTGGTAAATATTATGTACATGATTAAGGTTTATGTTACTTAATTAAATCAAGCTCTAATTTGTTTACAGTCAGGATCAACCTTGCATATATATAAAAAAAAAATCGGCCTCAGGATCATTCCCTTAAGATAGGATATACCTTTATTTGTCCCCCACTGGGGAAATTTCTACTGCTTTCCAGCAGCGTGCAAGTTTAAGCCTGTTCAGTCTTAGTCAAATAACATTAAACAATTAAATTCTAATAAAATACAGGTAATCCCTGACTTACGAATGAGTTACGTTCCGGGAGCACGTTTGTTAATCTGATTTATTCTTATAGTAAGTCAGACAAACTGAGCCTTGTATGGCTTTGACATGAATATACCCCACACTGTCATCATGTGGCCAAAAACTATAATCACACCTCAGGAAATGAATCACACACGTCAAGTGTAATAGTGTTTTTTCTGCATATTTACATCGCGAGGGGAATCCCGGACACCATTTTGTCTCAGCTCTGTTTTCCACTGTTTTCCAGTCTCAGTTAAGACCTCCAGAGTCCTGCGATGAAGCCGAAAACTCCATGTCAGCAGTTACCTCCGCCAGCTTGTGTCTCTGCAGGGCTGGTACCGTATAGTGCTGCTTCACGTGCGTTTCACAAGTAAGTCGCAGTGCAGGTAAGTCTTCACAGCTTTTTTCTTCATCCCAGTGCAGAAATCACAGACAACATCAATACAAACAGTTCATGGCTGATGCTCCAATGGAATCACACCACCAAAGCACTACCTAGGCAAGGCCTACTCTCAATACTCAGCACAAAACCAAGAAAGCGACTGATGAAGGAAGCCACTTTGAGGCCAAGGGTCACTTTGAAGGTACAGTACAGTAGCTAAATGTAAAGTTTCTCTTTTGTCAGAATAAATACATTCTTGCACATTTGCCCCACACAGGGGTAACATTAGGTGACTTAATGAGTTTCTGAGAGGAAAATGTTGCTTTTATTCTTCAGCTGTAAACTTCATGAGAACATCTCTCTAGTCTAGATTTTCATTTACTGGGTCTCTAGATGAACAAGGAGCACTGATCTGCTTGTAATTTCATACAGAGTAAAGCATTTAAGCAATCATGGATGAGTCTGAATTCTTGTAACCAATTGTAACACAGAAGGTGGGATTTATTGGAAAAAATATGAAGTCATTCTCAGAGTTAAAGAAAAATACTTTTTCCACTGTTATATTTCTTCACAGCAAGAAGAACCACTTTGCACGCTTCAAAAGAAGTAAAATTCTGATCAAATAGTTTGAACATGCTTATCAATCAGCATCAATATAAACATTAAATCAAAACAAATTCAATTCACTTCAGTTCAAAGATTTTTTTTTATTAGAGTAGTAAAGAAAGACGAAACATTTGTGGTTTATTGTATTAACAACTGTATAAAATAACTGTAAATAAATATAAACTGTATAAATAGCTAATGCAACAAAACAAAAAGAAGAAGGTAAAACAGGTGGTGTAAAAAATATGTAAAAACAATGCATATATTACTAAATTAAACTGAAAGTGAGAATATTATTGTGCAATACATAAACACTAGTATCTACTTGCAAAGAAATTGTTGAATTTTACAACATAATACCAGATCTGGCAAGAACTGATATAGTCTGTTTTTAGAACTGATATAGTCAAGTGACATTATGAAAAGTATTTATGCAAACATTTTATATACAAACCTACAAAATGTTTTTCTTATGTTTTACTGATTACAATTACACATTGCATGGTTCACTAAACTTGGCTTGATCCAGACTTCAGACCATCCACTATGAAAGTCTCTTTATCACTGAGGATTTTAGAAAAATTCTGCTTTCACAGCATATGGCTGCAGAAATAGGATTAGTTTGTACTGAAATATTTTATTTCATTGAAAAACTTTATTTTCAAGTTACACCAACAAGTGGTGTAATATAGCACCCACTACAAGCCCACAAGATACAAATTTCATATGACACATGCACCTTGTCACTCACTAGTGTGTGAATGTAGCGAATGGTTGCATTAACACACAATCTACGCTAGGACTTTAACAAGCCCCAGGATCATTTCTACATACCATTCTATGAATTGTCCAATCTCAAACCAACTAACTGTGGAAGCTATTTCTAAACTGAAAAAAAAAAGTCTGTTGGATTAATATGAAAAAATTTTGTACATCGGTTTCACATATTAAAGTTTGCTTCAAATGATTAATGTTTGATAAATGTACTAAGTTTCCATTAACTAAACATACATGTTTTTTATGTTACTATAAATGAAAAGCTTTAAGCTAAGTATATAAAAAAAATACACAGACATGAAATCCACAATTTGTTCTGTTCGTGTCGGACAGAATGTACAATAGTGTCCTATGTTTGCCTTCTTAAAAAAATTACTATTGTTCTTTCATTGCACAAATTGTGGATTCCATGTCTTGATGTGCACTTTTGGACAAGCACTTATAGAATACACTACAACTTGTATGCTACCTTATATCATCATCAAAAAACAAACTAAGAGGGGACAGGATTTAAGCATATTTTTCTTATTTTCTCAACTTTTTTACATTTAAGTAAAATTTGAGGTAGCATACACATTAGTGTATTCAATAAGTGCTTGTTCAAGGGCGTCCATCCAGACATGTAATCCACAATCGGTGCACTGAAAGTGCAACAACAGTCTATTTTTTTCCGAAGTGACAAAGTGTGAAACTACTGTAGAGTCTGTCCACTTTACCATAATCTGCCAACAGTTCACTGAAAGAGTCTGTTTTTGAGAGTTTGGGCATTGTTGGAGAGTGTGTTTCCCTCGGGCTCCATCACAACTTTCTGCAGAACTTCGAACGTATACTTCAGCTCAGAAGGGTTGTTCAAGTTCAAAGCATACATTAGGCCAAAGAACATGGCAGTGGCTAATGCAACATTATCTATATTTGGTAATACTGTCTGGCCTTCAAGAATACAGGAATGCCAATGTCCTCTGGGGTATCACAGGCATGTAGTCCTTTGATTACATATATTCTGACAGTGCTCTCCTCTATAGCCCCTTGGATGACATCTTTGTCTTCTACCTGCACATTTACAAAATAAAAATAAGTTTGATATGGTAATGGTAATTAACTAATGGGTAGTTTGGTATTTAACCAATTTTGAGGTAACCATTTTGAAAAATAAGATTACAATCGAGCTGAAATGTCACTACTTATTTCAATCAGATTTTTCTAACAATTAGCATGAACAAATGTAAAATCATAATTCAAAATACAGAAATCTTGTACTGATGGGATTACTTACCATGTACTCTCTCACCAGATTTTGTGGGTCCTCATTGAGGTACACACACAGTCCCTTGAGACCACACTCTCTTGCAAGATCAACATCATTCTCCTAGTCAAGAAGGAAAGGCATTGAGTTAGAGTAGAATATGTTTTCTTCAGTAAAATGTGTACACTGAAAATAAGTACTTTATTTGAAGAATGCATTATTACTGCAGATATGGGGTCCATAATGCTCTTCAGTTTTCGTCCAATTTGTCCTCCTCTTTTCCCAAATAGCTTCAGGAGTTTGTCAGACAGGACATCTAGCTGCGAAAGAAAATTAATGCTCTTAAATTCGGCATTGATCTGAAACAAGAATGATAAAAGAAATAAAATTACAATAAAAACGTAAGTTGCCCGGAACATTAGTGAGGTAATTTGTAGTGTCTTGATTCCACAATTGATCATTTCTTTACTATTTAATTACCCACTCAATAGTAAGTCTAGTAAAGTCTAATAATCTTTTTTTGTAATTGTTTAATAGTTATTGAGATGGATTGGCACCCTGTCCAGAGTGTGCCCCGCTTTGTGCCCCAAGTCTCCTAGGATAGGCTCCAGGCCCCCCCCCCCCATGACACTGAATACAGGATAAAGCAGTATAGACAATGAGTGAGTGATGAGTGTTTAATATTTATTCAAAAATCTGTTTGATATTTTTGTGGCAACATTTTTTGTAGTTATTAAGTCATTAAGCAGAACCCGCTGAGAACATAAGCACCTGAACATTCATGAACTATACAATAGGCAGCAATGAACATGGAAAAAGAGACAAAATTAACATAGAAATAATTCTTAAACATCTCAAGCAAATTTCATTAATCACATAACTCTTCCATTTCAAGCATTAAAAAACAGTAACAATGTGCATTTTGGCCTTTACCACGCTCCGTAGTACACGCCAAACCTATTGCGGCCGAGCCTTGTCCTGAATACAGAATACTTTTAATCATGCACACATTCCCCGCGCTAGCTAGTGATAAATTACTCTACTTATTGCAGTCTAAACTTGGGTTACATTATTTTGCTTATTATACAGCTATATGATATACGGTAGCTGTAGCTATATTACTTCTCAAAACCTCTGAAAACACAAGATATAGTGGTCCATAAAATTATACCGGGATTAGCTAAATTGTACGTTAGGGAAGCTAACAAGCATTTACACTGACTGTCTTATAGCATTCAAATTAACTATTTACAGTGATAACCTCCAACTTACTGTTTATATATTCTGTGCATAACTATCTTTTAGTCTGAAAGTTTTTTATTTTATTTTTATGTTTTAATTACCTTCACCTCGGAGAGAACGTTGAAATAAGTATGCGAGGTTGCCAGACAAAATATAACTATTTTCAATGTTGTTAACATGACTGACACATGTTGGTTACACATCCGCCTAAATGTGAAGAATTTTAAACGACTGATACATGATTAGAAGGAGAACATAAATCAATTATGTAGCATATATAAGCTGCATATTTGTAAAGTATACAACCCCCTTGATCCCTTATACCTTCTGGAGTTTTTAGAGTCACTGGATCCACTGGAACCATCGCTGCATGTAGTTGATGTGGAGCTGGTCTATTTTTCTTTCCCTGTCAATACCGCGCAGTTGGGTTAATACTTAGGACTAAATCAAACTAAAATATGGACTTTACCTCCCAATTTACCAGCTCTGAACATATTAAAAATGACCCACTTCAACTGAAGCTCACCTCTTGTTGCAGGACGAGACTGGCAACCATTTCCCCCTCCTCCTCCTCTTCCGAGTCATTTTCTGAATAAGCTAAATGGTGTGGGTTTCCCATCATCTTCACTTGAGCTCACTTGCCGTTTCTTAAAAAAAGTTGAAATGCATTTTGGATGAAAAGATTGTTACATTTTGTATATGTCTCAGAGGGCTAAGGCACTGAGTTACTGATCGGAAGATCGGCGGTTCGATTCCTAGCTCAGCCAGGTTGCCGTTGTTGGGCCCTTAGGGGCACTGTACCATGGCTGACCTTGCGCTCTGACCCTGTGAAAGATTCTAGAGTGTGGAAGCATTGAAACACCATTTCCTGTAAAGACAGCATTCATATTGAACAGTCACCCACTAATCATCCATCTCTTTGGAAGTGATCATTTGTTTCTAAACAAATTAAAGGAGGACTGAAAGTGATCAACTGACTTGCGTTTGCAATTTTCGCCGAACAATTTTTTCCCTCTTGCTCAGCTTGTACACTTTTCGTGGCACCTGTTCGATCTCTTCCGAATCGGATTGTGACTCCATCACTGTGGTTTTCCCATGACGTGCACCTTCCTTAGCAGACATGCTCACTTTCTGCTAAAACAAACAAACAGAAAAAAACACTTGTTCATTTGGACTTGATGACCCTTTGGTCCGGGGGCGGTCATGTCTTGTTAACATTCAATTCAGTGTTATTTATACAGCACTCAACAAGGTCAGTGTCTCAAAGCAGCTTCACAAAATGAAAATGTAATGTGCTGTGGAAATTTTTTTTTTCTCATACGCTCCTCTGGTGAACTCTCCAGGACCTCCTCTTCCTTGCTTTCTTCCCCTGAAGGGGAGACTGACTCCACATCGTGGCGAGATGCTTTTTTTGACTCCTTGCTTTTTTTCTTTTCTGCATACGTTGAAACAGCCAAAACGGATAAATGTCTGCTGCGGAGAACCTCCTCAGCCGGTTCATCGGCTGTGCAAAACATTAGGGAAAATTAATATAATCCGATAGCCACCATGACATAATAGGTCTGCTATTAATTTAATGGAACCAACCTTGATAAAACCTTTTAGCTGTATGTTCGTCATGGCACATAAAAGTTGCCACTTTCTTATAGGTCTTTGATCCCAGTTGCCGCTTGGCCTGATAGAATAAAGAAATCAGAATATGCACTCTTCACTATTCTAGACCATTAAAAAAAAACAAAAAAAAAAACAAATTAGAAGTTCCCTCACATAAGTGGCAACGGAGGAACGCAGCATATTGAAACTGGGTGCCACTCCTAAATCTATGCCTTCCCAGGCCTCCTTAAAATATTCACCCAGTTTCAAGTGGACACCTCCAGAGGAAGAGTGAAAAAACGTAGATGCCTCCGAGCCGCCATCAACATATTTCCAAAGTTGTATGTAATGTTCAAACCAGGCATACTCATCTGATTTGAGGGGTATAACAGCTTGGCCAAAGTACCTTTGGGTCTTGTGCTGTTTGACCTATTGAATCAAGAGCCATGACTCGACTTTCTTACTTTTTAAATTTTTTTATTTTGTATAAACACACACTAGCATGCCCATACTTGCGCGGATTATGCGTGCTCCGTCCTTGGCCTTTTCTGCTGTCTGTACCTCTTCAGTGGTCATATTGATGACGGCACCCTTTCGGTGGCCAGTTATAGCAATTGTGTATCCCGCCAGAAATCCAAAAAACAGTCTCGGTGCAGATCGGTGTGTTGGTTGCTTCTCAAGTTCATCTGTAAAAGCCAAACACCAACACAAGAGCTAGGCATTAAGAATGGTGATGGGTTTAAACCCAAGAACATGTTCCACAATTCTGAGCCAAACATTTTTTAAATAAAAGAAAACAGCAAAACAACTACTACAATGTTCTGAGCTTTAAGGGCTATTCTCTGTATTCACTCTGAAGACGTCCTAATTGTTGGAACACCACATGAATACAAACCCAGTTTGTACATGCAAGTCCCTATAATGTAAAAATCTGCATCTTTTATATTTACCCGCTTGGATATCCAGGGATAGATACACACCACTTTAAGACACCTGTTCCAATTTCACAAATAATCACAATGAGCAGATCTCCGTACCAAGTGCTGCAGCAATATTTTCAGAAGCCAACTCAATGAACAAGTTGTGGTTTCTGGCATCAATAAGTCTTTCTGAAAATAGGAACACAATTCATTATACATGCATTTCTCCATTAATATGGTGTTAAGCAACGGAGGTAGATGCACTTTGAGCTGGTGTCCAACCACATCCTGCCCAATATCTGTGAGATGAGCCCTCAGTTCCACCATTAGTGCGTTGATGCGTTTAGTCCCGAGTCTGACAGATGGTGGTGCCATACTTAGAATGTATTTTAGGAACGCCACTGCGTCCAGCAGATACAGTTTCTGCGTTGTCGGCTTCAACTGCCTTTCCTGCAGGTGTGCCACGAAACTGTGAAGTCAAGAATGCAAATTAGGCCACGTCTCCTACTCCGTTTGACACGGACAGCCTTTACAATTTAGCAGTCACTTGCAGACGCTACAATTTAGTACTTACGCACGCACTCTGCCGTGGTGTGACAGAAAAAGAAGATCGGCGTTCAGCATGATTTCCAAAGAGATTATTATACGAATTGTGCGCTGTTTGGCATTTTCTCGGGCTTTTCTTGTTGGATTGACCCCTTCCACATGGCCCCTGAACTCTTCTACCAGCCTCACTGAAAAGAAATGAACATAAACCAAAGTAAATATAATTGAATCATTTGTCTGAGTTTTACAATCTGCAAAATGATGCAGAGTTGTCAATGTCGCCCATCCTTCAGGTTTAAAGGCATTATATTTACCGTAATGAGGGGCTTTGCTGGGTGAGAAGGGTTTTCGTAGCTTGAATTTAGCTGCCTGAAATAAGAAGCATGTGTGAAGCAGATCTGTTGATCATGAAAAATGAAAGACTTACAATTGTATGCATCAGAGAAACAACTCACAGTTGAGCGACTTGTTGATACATGTAGCTGCTTGAGCTCATCATTCCTTTCAATTTCAGCCTTGAGCAACTGCTTGACCACCTTTAATTCAGCAGACAAAACCTGGCAACTCCAGCAGGCAGTTGAAGGATCCCTCAGCAGAGGATGACTTCTTTTTACGTTTGTCAGGTGCTGGCATTTTGCAGACATCTTGCATACCTGAGGTTCCAGGCTCATTGGGAGACTCGCTGGCAGAGTGAGACGGAGGAGGACTATTTAGAGTGGAAATGTCCACAGGGAGTGTCGATTTCCGAATGAGAAGGCGGTGGCAAATTCAGGCTGGCATGCTCATTGTGAGGCTTACTAGAGGGTTGTGTAGGAGAGCACACATTTGGTGTGGCATGCTCACTGCGGGTACTACTGGCAGGAGAGGCAGCTTGTGAACATACCTCCATCTCCCTCCTGATGCCCTCTTCAACCGCTGATTCATCCACCCCATCAAGATGAGAGACCACGGGTGGGATGGGATTTGAAGCCCTCAGGAGTGCCAGCTCCCTTCCAATGTATCTGTCCTTGGCCTTCTGCATGTAAAGCATAATCGCATGTTTCTGAAAATACAGATGTAATGTTATTCATTTGAGCACATTTTAATGTTTGCATACAAAGTGAATATAAATAAAGCATTTGAGCCCAAGTTGACTGCATAATACTAAAGTAAGGACCACAGATGCATCAGAGATATAGATAGATATGACATTGATAGATACTTGGACTGGGTTACTAACTAAATGCCTTCAGTCAAACAGTTGGGAAGGGTTTTTATTTTTTGGGTGGGGGGGGGGAGGTTAGTCCAAGTCTTAGTCCAAGAACAACATACCCCAAGTTTTGAATCTTTTGGAGGTGCTTGTCTAGTCTATTTAGACTTTTAGCCTTACAGGAGTGCACTGGGCAGTCCAAATGGGCAATAAAGCTATAGAAGTAACGGTGAAAATTTGTTCTTTTGAATTTGTTCTTTTGAATCTTTTGGAGGTGCTTGTCTAGTCTATTTAGACTTTTAGCTTTACAGGAATGCACTGGACAGTATGTACAAATGTACAAATTTTAGCACAGACATAATTACATGAAATTCAGTATGTACATCAAATGCAGGTAAAAAATTAAGTCTAGAAGAGAGAAAACAGGATACTTACTGTCGGTGAGATAATTTGGATAAAAGAGCCAATTCGGTTTGGTTTGTAATATTTTCTGTGCGTCTTAGGTGCTGGGCTATATCAGCATAGACCTGCCCACAAATGGGCCCACTAATTTCAATAACACATTGACGGCTATTAAGTAGTGTTAAGACCATGTAACGAGAGCACGGGGAGAAACCAAACGCATGACACACTTAATGGTGTGTTGACAGCATGTGCGCGTGCACAGGGATGGGGGAATATAAACTCCCCCATCCAAGAGTGTCGGTGTATTAACGACTTTAGCCAAGTTATCACACACCAAGTTCTACATACAAGCTTAAAAATTTGCAGTACCATACAGATTAATACATGCTGTTATCCTTAGTGTGTAACCTGAGCGCTGACAGCTTCTCTCTCCATCGTTCGATTAAAGTGCCATGCTGTCAGTGCGCGCTGTAAATGCGAAAACAAAAACAACAAGTAGGACGTGAGTCCCCAGTGTTATGCGCTAAAATGCCCCCTGCAGTCTCTGTCAGATATTATATCAGAACAGAAATTCATGGGTTTATTATTATCAAATATGATATTACTATTATAATTCACCCTAGGGACATCACAGGTGTCAAGACCATTAATACAAATTCTCATACAATGTTTATTTTCTGACACATTTATTTTGCAGGGATTTATGTAAATGTCATGTAAATGTATAATCTCATGTTTAATGTTTGCACTAAATAAATATTTGTTATTTAGACTTACACAAAGTTATTTTTAAGAAATAGATAAACTATACTTTTAAGATGCGTCACTACGACGTGTCTAATAATATGGTACGATACAATTCCAATATTTCCAACACATATAAGAATTATGAATAAACATAACATAGGTTACGCCCCGGTCTAGGTCAGGCCATAACAACAGGAATGAAAAGAAAAACGGGGGTGAGACCAATAGTGCGTTCCCTTAGTGTTTATTTACACGAGTGAATACGCAAATCCCCAAAAGGTGGCTAAAAGCTTCAGAAGCCGACAAGGCTAAAAATAATGAACAAAATTCCCTCTACATGGTCCCGAAGTCAAACACCTAACCTGCACCAAAACAAACAGAAATACAAAATACTACCCTTACTCCCTTCCTAACCATAAACCAGAAGAAAACAAATTACAAACAAAATGGTGTTGACTCCCCTACTAAGCCACTAAATACAGAATTATGTACAAATACATGCAAACGTATTTGAAAGCTAAAGAAACAAAACCAAAGAAGGGCATATACAAAAACTTAGTCAAAACAAACAATTAATGTTAAACATAAGCGTACATTATTAAAGCAGATTACCTCTTCAACGAGGACATTCCCTGGAACCAAATGGATGTTAAGTTTATTCATTCCTCTTTGATAGAGTAGAAGAACTTGGGCTCTGATGGGATGTGCTTGAAATAACAGTTCTTTTAGAATTCTAAAAACGGAGAGATGCTGAATATCTATGATCATGTGTGGGCTTGTTACTTTTAGCGACTGTTCAGCCTAAAAATGCTAAACAGCAATCTGGTGCAAAACAATTTTGAATCTTAAACAGGAAGATATGTGTGACTTTCAAAAAGCAAAGTAAACTTAAAAGGTATTTTAAGAGAATATGTAATCGCCAGCATGGAATCCATAAAAACTGTTTACCAAGGCAATGAACAGCATGGCACAATCTTCTCAGCCAGCAGTATAATACATGTTACAAGTTGGTGAATTATACTCACACTATAAATTTATTATACTATATTACACATCTGATTGGTTAAAGAGCATTACTGATGCGGACTGACTCCGCGGGAAAAGAAAAGTATCTTGCATGATTATAGATGGATGAATTTAAACGTAAATACAGTATATGTATACATGTCTGGGGCTGTGGTCATCATTTGTGTGTTAATCTCCGTGTGTTTAGTCATATGTAACAATCCCCTGAATGTAATATCCCCCGATTGCGTCTATATAAGTGGAGGTAATTTTCTCAAATCTGTCGCAGCCATATCTTGTCCGTTTATGAGCGAGCAATCGGTTACTGAAGGTGTAAGGATTATTCAGAGTTTTTCAAATTCCTCGTGTATTGTGTGATAGACAGGATCCTTTARCACAGMATGACAATATACTTCTTACWATACTTGTTCTTCTACTTCACTTTTACACTGTAAACCCAATTAAGTTGGCAAAACTCTAAATATTTGAGGTAATCAATTACATAATTTAAGTAATTTAAGTAAACAGAACTATCAATATTTGTATTTGTTGCAAATAAAGTAACTTCAATCCAGCGCGGGAATCGAACCCAGGTCTTTCGCATGGCAGGCGAGACACCTACCACTGAGCCACCAGTTCGCTTTAGATTTAACTTGCTGGAACTTTGAGGTGACACTTACTGTTACTTAAGTATTTATGATTACTTACATTCTCAAATTTGTTCAGCTAACTTTAAATTTAATACAAATAGGATTTGAGAGTGTATGTATATATATATGTATGTATGTATGTATGTGTGTGTAATATATACACACACACACACACACACACACACACACATATAACATGTAACACAGGCAGCACTTGCGTATTTAATAATTTTATTTTAAATTATCTCTACCCTCTAATAAAAGCTCTTGCTCCGCTTGATGAAAAAAAAAAAGGAGCTGCTATTTTGCCATTTCGTCAACCAATCGCAGGGGCTGTGATCAGTGTTTCTACTGTCGATGCATATCGCTTTTTAAACAAACGCACGAACGCGCACTAATCCTAGACAACTCAATCCAGCTATACTAATCATCAACAACAGGTGTGCTCGAAGAACCGAATTAGCCACATCGTAATTAGCACGATGATCTCCTCTTAGATCTGTCAATTCATCTCGGATGTTTCAAGCGACGTACGAAGAATGGACCCCTGCAATAATGTTGGTATGTGTTTGTTGTTATGCTCTGTTGTGTGTGTGTGTGTGTGTGCCGCTCCAAACTCCACTCCGCGTTTTCCAACTGCTGCTACATGTGGTAGTTTCCGCCCTGAGAGTGACATCATCAATCTGCGACCATACATATACTGGAGAGAGCCACATGAAGAGTTAGGCATGTAGGCGAGGCATTGGATGTGTTGGAGACGAGAGAGAGAGATATTGTGATTGTGACATTCTGATCTTGTTCTGTATATACTGGTTTTGACTTTTGCCTCCGATTGACTTCGATTTTTGTTTTGACCTTTGGTTTGGTTGATTGTCTCTGTGTATATAGTCAAGCTGATAGTCTTACATATGATCATAATATGATATACATATATTCCCTCACTGTATATATTTGTTCAATCACCGGAAGTAGGGGTGTGTCTGCCATTTTATTTCGGGAGAGGGAATTTTAATCAATGTTTTTGGTTTAGGGAGTAAGGGAAGTTATTTGTATTTTTGTCATTTTTTTGTAGGTAAGTCAGTTATAGTTTAAATACAGATACCTTTGGTTTATTATTTTGGCCTGGGTCCACCCTGAAGCTGATGCCGGTGTTGTGTGTTCATATTTGTATGTATATCTTTTGTTCCCATGTATATTTTTTTCAGCGATAAATTCTCACTGGTTCCCAGGTTAACGCTTTTTGTCTCACCATTGTGTTCCACTTTTCCCAAACATTTCAAGTAGAACCCAGATCCATTCTTACACATACGACCCAACCCTATACTGGGACGTAACAGTGCCCAGTGTGAAACAAAACCTGCAGACAAAGATAACCTTGTTACACAAGTTTGATAATGCATTAAAGACCTGTATTCAGTCTGTTTGCAATTGGACTAAAACAAGTTTGAGATGTTCTTGAGTTATGAGCCACTGTTAAAAAAAACAACAACTTTATTTCAAAGCCCAAACAGTACTTTCGTGGTTGATTTTAAGAAAAGGATGTAAACTTTAAGAAGCTTTCTCTCAACTCCCTATTCTTTAATGTCTCGTAGATGAAATGGCTACTCTGGTAATGAAAAAAGTAAAACAATGGTAAAGTTTCCCATGGATAAAAAAGGCACAAAGGTGGGCAAGTCCTAAAAAATAAATAAAAAAAAACACATGTCCGAGATATGAAAGTGTTCTTTATAACAAAAGTAGAAAACAGGAAAGCATAAAGGACGAGTTTTTACATCGACAATAATAAAGAAATTTAACTGAATCTTTTCCAAATTCTCTATTCAATTACATGCATACATTTGCAGCTATAACTATTACACTTGCACTCTAGAGATTTGAATAGAACAATTGAAATTAAAAAAGCAACACCATACAATAACAATTTTGTATCAAACATTTTGTACAGTACTTGCACACCAAATCGCATAATTCTTAAATGCGATTAAATGTATTAATACAATTAAATGTATTAATGATGCTGTTAGATTGTAGAGACTCATAATGAAACAGTTTAAACACAATCATGAAAATATACAAAATTTCACAATAAAAAGTTAGAATACAAACTGTATTTACAAAGGTGTGCATGGCTCACCAAGCTGGGCTTGATCCAGACTCCAGATCATCTATTAGGAAAGACTCCTTCTCCCTGAGGATTTTATAAAATGCTGCTTTCACAGATGTTCCTCCTGAGTCGAGACATGTGTATAGTGCTCTCATTTTCTCTTGAGGTGTTGTCTTTACCTGAATGTTACTGTTCATTTCATTAGTAATCATTTCCCTGGCTTTTAGATAGTCTGCAATCTCCATTACTGCTGAAACTCTCTGAATGAGCTTTTCCCTGTGTTTATCGACAAAGTCAGCACCTAAAATGCAGATGATATCAAGTGACTGAAAACATTAATCTTACATTGTACAAAGCATCATGTGTCTTCTGCAATAGGATTACATTTGTATTAAAATATTTTATTTTACATAAAAAAAAAATATTTAAATCGGTTCCATATTAATCATTTTATATAAATATTTAAAAGACAAATCATCATTTAAAATATTTGTTTAAAAAAAAAGAAATTTATTAAAAGTCAGCCATACCTATAGATTCCAATCTGAAGGAGTTTCTTGTTGTACCTGATGTGACAAAACAGAAAGCAAGACGTAAACATAGTTTAAAACTACTGTCATTAATATAGACCCAGATCTAAAATTAGATCAAACCACCACTTTTATTTTTTAAATCAAATCAATGGTATGCACTGACTGAATAACTGAGTGTATAAAAGACTTAACTCTGCCATTCCACTGATACCAGCCACTGATAGATGTGCCTACCTGTTAGAAAGACCACACGAGGCATCCACACCTCCTGGCCCTTTTCATCCAAAAGACTTAATGTGACTTGTTTAACCTCTGCACTCAAGATCACCTCAAATGTAGGGTGAAAGTTGGGGCCAAAATCACAATCAAAAGTCTCATGCTAATGAAAAAGATGATGGAGAGATTATTTGAGAAGTCAACCATGTTTCTAAAGTAACAAAGGTGATGGTGACGGTTACCTCTGGTTGGGATACACAATCACACTCTGTAGTTTTACAGCAGGGACTGTATATTTCACCAGGGGTCAGATTACATTTGGAGCTTGTCATAATGTATGTGTTGCACTCCT
The DNA here is from genome assembly GCA_003987875.1 of Clarias batrachus. Taxonomy (NCBI): domain Eukaryota; kingdom Metazoa; phylum Chordata; class Actinopteri; order Siluriformes; family Clariidae; genus Clarias; species Clarias batrachus. The sequence continues at coordinate 139,945 of QMIH01000880.1, forward strand.
GTCTTTTCTGTACCTGCAAGGCAAAAAAAAAATTATACACCTTAAAAATTCAAATTTTTAGACCATCACTAAGATGTGTCTCATAATGCAATTAATTTCCAATAAATATGAGTATTAGGGATAAGGAAGACTGAGATATATTGTTAAACATAATAACCATGCATTAAAGCAGATTACCTCTTCAACTGGGACATTCCCTGGAACCAGATGGATGTTAAGTTTATTCATTTCTCTCTGATAGAATAGAAGAACTTGGGCTCTGATGGGATGTGCTTGGAATAACCATTCTTTTAAGATACTATAAAGGGAGAGATGCTGAATATCTATGATCACGTGTGTGCTTGTTACTTTTAGTGGCTGAATAATCTCCACATCATCACCAGTCACGTGTGCCACAGTCAATTTGGCCCTGTCTGTACCTGTAACATAATAGATTTTTAAAATAATTTCCCTTTTGGTTTAACAAGGTACTCTCTCTCCAGCTCTTAACTACTTTAACTGTTAATCTTATCTATCTATCTATCTATGATAGTTATATTCACTTTCTGAATAAATTTTTTATTAACACAGTAATGGATCATTATTTGTGATATTTTTTTGTATTTTAAAATACCATTGGCTGTTCTTAGGACTTTTCACCTTTGGTGTATAAAAATACATTAGTATGTACAATATATTTGTTTTTGTGAGCAAACTGTAGCAATTCTTAGAGCCCTTAAATGGCTTCTTTAAAAAGTTTTGTAAAATGCTAGAACATGCAACTGTCACTTTTTTGTTACAGTAAGTTGCACCTAATAATAATGTATCTGTAAATTGAACTCTAAGATGAAAAAAAAAAAAAAAAGTAAACTCACAGGTCTCACAGTGTGGAAGGTGCAGGAGATGGATTGAACCTTCAAGACATTTAATATTGTACAGAGGTCCTGCAGGCTGCTTTAGTCCTAATCCATCCAAGTTAGAACGATTCCAGGACTCTATTCTGTACATCACTTTCACTTTCCCTTCCATCTCAAACACAAGGTTGGAGAACTTGCACAGGAACTGACCAGCAGGAACCTGGAGAATCCTGAAAAACCAGGAGCTCAGGATAAATGTGTCATCATTTTAAAATACTACTTTTGACATATAAAGCATTAAATGGTCTCGCGTCGCAGTATCTGAGTGAACTGCTAGTATCTTAATGATGCGCCACGCCTACCTCGATCAAAGGATGCAGGCTTCTTGTCATTGCCGCGCATTATAAAAACTACAGCAGGGGGCAGAGTTTTTCTTAAAGCCCCAAAGTTATGGAATAGCTTTCCAAATAGTGTTCGGGACTCAGACACATTCTCAGTGTCTTAAGTCTAGACAAAAAATCTATTTAACCAAGCATTTTGTAAATAGATTTACCTTAGGTAAAGGAGCAGATCTGGGGGACTCATGGACGTAGAGGATTATTACACTATTCAGCTACTTCAGATATTTATATAAATGTTTTTATATATAAACAAATATAAATTACAATTCATATTGTGAAGGTCAATAGGATGTCAAGTTACCTGTATTTATCTCTGTACTCATCCACAGAACAGTTTGCAGTGAACTCGAGAAACGGTAGTTCAGTGTCTGCTGAGTGCTGTGGAGACCATGTGTATATTTAACTGTTCATTTAAACATTACATTTCTCTGTACATAGTGAAGTTTAGGCCTGTATGATTGTAAAATATATTTTAATACGTTGCTTTCCAACACGTCAAATGCTTCAACATACAACCATGTAATTTAAATTTTGTCCTTTTTTTGTCACTATGTTAAATTAAACTTTCATGTTTGAAGAATAAATAAAACGCATTATTCAATCAGTCACTGCATGCAATGGGAGTATGAATGAGAAGTCAGGCCATCACCACGCACCACACACACACACACACACACACACACACACACACACACACAAATTCAATTCAAATTAGCGGCAATTAAGCAGATGATCAATTAATTCACTACTTACATGTGTTTTCAAGGTGGAAGGACTCCTTTCATAGAAACCTTTCAGAGGCAAAACTGGCACCGGAAGCTGGGCTAAAACATATTGATAAAAAAAACAAAAAGTTAATAAAAAAGTTAGTTATATTTTTTAATTAATTTAGGAGTTTTGATACACTGTTGTCCTCCAGAAGTTGTTGCATAAGCATAATTTAAAACTTAAAAATAATTTTAACTTTCTTTGCCTATGGCTAGTACCAAACTACCAAATCTACTACAGATGAAAAATTGTGTGGCAGTTAATGATTTCAAAATAAAAAAAACAATTCAAAAATTAATTCATACTTTTGCATTTGAGGTGATAAAACATTGTCATTCTTCTATAATTAGGTGGTGAACTCTAAATTATTTACGTACTGGCGTGCAGCACAGCATCGTGTGTGCAAATTATTGAATTGGGAATACAGTGGAATCTTGGATTGCGAATAACGCGGTTTGCGAGCATTCTGCAAGACGAGTAAAGATTTGTAATAAATGTTGACTTGAAAAACGATCAAGTCTTGGTTTACGAGTGCCGAGTATTATGTATCATGCATGCGCTCTTGTTTTGATGACGAGCATCACGTGATCACAACTGAGCCAATGATTTTTCTCTCTCTTGCACTGCAGAATTGTGGGTAATCCGTCTCCCCTGCTCGGTCTTAATGCGCGTCTCTCACTTTTATAATGAACATCTGTGCACACGTGTACTGTTTTACTATAACACTGTGACCACGTGTGTGCGCGTAAAACATATTTTATTTTGTGTTTGCATGCATGTGTGTACAGCGCACGTGTACTGTTTCTTATAACACACGTGTGTGCATGTAAAGCAAAAGTAAGTCTCATTAGAGAGCTTAAAGATCCGTTTTCTCTCCAAATGTCTCAGCCGGCACTGTGTGCGCGCGTCATTGGACACCATGCCCAGACAGAAACACAGAAACACTGCTCTGTCACGATTCTTTTTAAAGGAAAAGTGCAGGTTAATTTGTTTTATTTTTACTTTACAGCAGTGATTCAGTTAGTCTGCGCTAATTCGAGTGTCATTAGAGAGATTTCTTGTTTTATTTTTACATTTTTTAAATTGTATAAATTTTTTTATGTATTTAATTTGAGTTTCCATTATTTTTATGGGAAAATTTGATTTGGTTTACGAGTGTATTGATATACGAGCCCGAATTATGTTCGTAATCCAAGGTTCCACTGTACTGAATATTGAATTGCAACATTTATTACACAAATTATATTCGAAAATAGGTATCGTTTTAATATCATATCAGATGGTACCTGGTGAGTACAATCTCTAATACCTACTGTAAACTTTCACTTCAGGGATTCTGCCTAGGATCAGTGCTGCTATTTATTATATAGATACAGTACTCATGTATCCATTTAACCTTTACATTCATTGCTATAGCATTGATGCACAAATCTACCTCAGCAATAAATATAAATAAATGTTCCTGAGAAATACATTGCCATTTAAAATACCGTTGCCATTTATTATTGGGCTGCATCAAGCAAAGAAAGCAACTAAGTAGGTTTGAAATTACTGGAACTTCCAAATTACTGGATCAAAACCTGTAAAGCTATGTTTAATAGTGAAAGTAAGAGCATTTCCATACACACAATGTGATAACGTACAGTATTGGGACTAAACAGATGTGTGTCCATAAGAAAACCATTTCCACATTTCCAGAAACTTCAAATCAAGCCCATATTCTGTATACTGATTGGATATCTGTGGATGGCCAATTTGGTGAAATAAATAACTGCACATTTTTATTCTTTTCGTTATTGTTTTACATATTAAGTAAATTCCGAATCAATTCCTATTTAGTCAGATTAATTAGACATAATGTACACGTGATTGCATAGCATTCCTAGATAAAAAAGAATGCTAAATGAATTCTATAAAAAGAATGCTGAATGACAAAAAAAAGAAGTTGACCTAGCATGTTGACCACTACAAAAAACTCTCTACTCTGATTCCATTAAGTACCCCTGTGCATCCAAAGGGGGCCCTCAAATGTTTGGAAACACCATTAGAAAACAGACATTAGCCAAATACCATTGAAAAACACCAGGGTTGCATTTCAACATCATAATAAATAGATAAATAAATACACACAGACACACACACACACACACACATACATACTCACTAGGGTTGCTGTGACCTTCGTGAAAAACATACGGAGTGTGGTCAAAGTGTCTAGTCCCCCAACCTGATTGAGGAACAGGACGAAAGGACAATGCTGTTGGTTCAAAAGGATAAATAAGCAACTCATTGAAAATTAGCATTCATGTGTGAATTAAGTCAAATACAGTTATTTTATACATAAGGAGATCAGTTTTGACCATGGTTCACTAACTATATGTTATTTGTCATGTTCCACATCAATATGGCTCATAGTCTGTGTTGAAAATGTAAAATATAGAACTTCATAAATGGACTAGAAACTATTTCTAGTCCATTTATGAACTTTATTTCTAATTTACTTTAGAAATAAATTAGATTCTGCTAAAACACATGGCATTCAGTGGTCTTAGAAATACTCAAACCTACAAATGTATCAAATACTACAGCAAATGTACCACAATTTAACTCTCCGAGGTCATGTGTTTAATGTGAACATTAATTGAAGCTTCTGATCTCTTTGTGCAAGATGTATACATCGTGCTGTTGCCACATGATTGGCACCAAGAACTCTGGGTGGGATCCTGGGTGGGTTCAATGGCACCATGAACAGGTATTCACACACTCATTCACATTTAAGGGTATTTTATTGTAATCCACCTACCATCATCAAATGGGCCTAGGAAACTATGCCTCATATCTCGATTTCCCTTTCTTGGCTTGAATCCCATGAAATACTTAAAGAAATGAATATGAGAACATTAAATAAATTCATAAATTGCATATGAATTATACATGAATCGATAAATAACATGTAATTGAATGTTTTAGTACCGTTTCTTTTTCTGGTCTCCTCCACTTCTGCGGTCTAATGTTTGTTAATAAGTTTGGGTCCAGTTCAAAATGTCGGCCCCTGTTTACTGCCACCATCTCGTCTATCTTCTCCAGCAACTCTAAAACCTGAGCGTTGTCATTTCTGTCTTTGTTGTTAAAAACATGATATCTGTTTCCACATTTCCCAACCAGCCACCGAAGAGCCTTCCCTTCGCTCTCAATGTGTCTCTCTATGGTTGCGTCTTCTAAAGAGTCTCCAAATGTAAAGAGAACTATAGCATGACTCCAGACACTCAGTTTCAGGAGGCTTAGGTAATGAACTAAAGATTTCCTTTGTTTTTCCCTAAAAGCAAAGTCTAAACGCACAATCAGTAATACAGCATGTGGACCTGGAGGACACATGGACATGCTGAGTGCAATCTCTTCAAGTAACCCAGTAGTGATGATGTGGCTTACACAACTTTTATTTCTCTGCCACCCTGGAGCTTCAACTACAGTGATGATCCTCCCTGCTACTGTTCCCTGCCTCTTCACACTCTTGTCATTTTGGCCTAACCCAAATTTTTCAGCGCCCAGGATGGTATTTCCTGATGAACTTTTTCCAGCATTCCTATAACTCAGCAGCACAATTCTCACTTCTGGGAGATGGTATAGATGGTATAGATCTATAGGACAGAAAAAAAGACATTTAGTTGTCTTACCAGTCTTTGTAATAATTTGTATCTGAATTAATAAAACATAACTGTACTGTGGCATGCCAAAAGTTGGTCACACTGCATTTTGTAGCCAGGTCTGAGTCTATTTATACTTGTTTGGGGATTTTAGACCATTTTTCCTTTAAAAAGCCTTCATGTTCTGTGATATTCCTTGGCTGTCCAGCATGCATTGCTCTTCTGAGGTCTACCCACAGATTTGTGATGATGTTTTGGCCAGTGGGCTGTGAGGGCCATGTAAAACCTTCATCTTGAGCCTCCTGATGTAGCCCATTGGGGATATTGTGGAGTGCTTAGGATCATTATCCTGTTGTACAATTCTCTTTTTGTATTTGTTATTATACAAAGTGTAATGTTTGCTTTCAAATTTATCTATCAGATAAATTAGATTCTGCTAAATATTCAGGTCTCTCCAAATTTTGGGGTCTTACAGAGAGCAACTTGACCGCAGTGTTCCTGTTAACTGCAAACTCTCAGTTCTTTTACTAACTTTTCTCCTGCATTGTGGGCATCAATTATTGTACTTCTCAGAGTGCTACAGTATGTAGTTGTTTAGAGGAGCCCATTGCTCTTGATTGTTGGGAGAAGGTTTGAGGAGTCACAGTATTTATAAAACTTTAACTAAACTTTATATCAACTGGTGATGATTGTGAACAAGCTAACAAACAATTTAGATTTGTGTAGGGGTGCCTTTTTTTTTTTTTTTTGTATTGTGCTTCTTTGCTTTTTTCATTTTCCAGACTGATCCTGTTGAGGGTTGCAGGGGGGCCTGGAGCTGGTCCCAGGGGATTAGGGAACAAAGGGGGTAACACCCTGGATCGTGCCCATCCATTACAGGACACACAAATACAATTAACCTAACCTGCACGTCTTTGGACTTAGGAAGGAAACCTGCCAAGCACAGGGAGAAAGAGCATACTCGCCGCAAAAGGACATAAGGAGGGAGTTGAACCCTCAAACCCTGGAGGCTGTGTGTGAGGCTTCAGGGCTAACCACTATGCCACCCTGCTTATTTTCTTTGTTTTACTTAGATCTTAGAAAAACTAAAAATAAGTTTGTTTCTTCTTTTAATGACTTTACTAATTTTTTTTTTTTTTTTTAAATTACCAAATGTTTGCATGCCACATGTCTCATATGCAGAAAAGCATGTCCAGGAGGGATTTATTCTTCCTATACCAAATCAATATGCCAGCAAGAAAAAATATTTTTTTAATTAAAAAATATATATTTTTATTTTTAACTTAATGAAATTACTTACACATGTGATTTCTAATGTATTCTCTCTGATTTGACACTTTCATTCTCCTCACTATTGCTCTCCTTTCCTCTTCTTGCTTCCTCATTTCTGTATCTTGTAAGATCTTTGGGTTTATTTCCAAATGGCAGCCTCCGTTTCCTGCCACCATCCTCTCTATCTTCTCCAGCAGCTCTCTGACCTGGGTGTTATCATTTTGATTTTCATAGTTGAAAACATGATATCTGTGTCCACATTTCTCAATCAGCTTCTGAAGGGCCTTCCCTTGACATGCTATGTACTCCTCTATGGTTTGGTCTCTTTGCCATTCCCCGCAGGAGAAGAGAATTATCGTGTGACTCCAGACTCTTTCTGTAAGGAGTGCCATACATCCTTTCAACGTGTTTTTTTCACTCTTCCATGAACTGCAGTCCAACTGCATAACCAGCAGTACAGCGTGTGGACCAGGAGGACACATGGACACACTGCGCACAATCTCCTGCCTGAGCATCTGCTTTATAGCTTTATCGCTCTGCCATCCTGGAGCTTCAACCACAGTGATCTTTCTCCCAGCTACTTCTCCCTGTCTCTTAACACACTGTGCACTTCCTCGTGAGTCAAAGTCCTCCTTTCCCAGGATGGTGTTTCCAGCTGTACTTTTCCCTGCAGTCCTACCGCCCAGCAGCACAATCCTTACTTCTGAGAGATGGTCCGCGCTCCCTGCAAACACAAAAAGGTTACACTCAAAAATAAGACGCTCATTAAATTGTCACATTAATTTACAGTGTTTAGCATTACTGTGAATCTTGTTCAAAATTAAAAGTGGAAAGGGGCATTTGTAATATTTAACATTAATATTTTCCAGCATGGTTCACACAATATTTCATGTTGAACAATGTCATGATCTCAACAGATATCGGTACATTACAGTACCTTAGATGTGAAGTTAGTGATATTTTTTCCCTTCATGATGCAAGGACAGGAGCATATATTACTTTGACACATACTCCATCAACTATTCCCACTCACCTGAGTTCGCTCATGCACACCTGTTTGAAATCAGTCACACCCTTTATAAACAGATTCTTTACTCATGCTCATTGCAAAGTAATAACTCAGTTTGATCATGACTGCCATTATTAGAGATTTATATTCTATATTATGACTGACTCATGTTTTGACCTTTTTATTCTCAATTTTTTTTTTTGGATCTTGGAGTTGCCTGTATCCTGTTAGCTTCTGGCTCTGTGTAAAATCTCACTTCAAGTCTTGTGTGTCATGTCTCCATTTAACTGCCTTAGGGTTTTTATTAAAAATAAATAAAAAGAAAGAAATTAAAAGGCTGCTATTCTGAAAATTGCATCAGCTAAACTCTGCCACTTTTTTGCCCAATGCAGGTGATCTGATTTGAATAAATTTGTTTTGTTTCGTGTTGTATAAATATTATTCACGTGGTCATCATAAGGTATTTATGGTATTTTAAGACGAATACTTGGTGAATACAAATTCTTCAACATAAAAGACACTGCCACTTCTGTATAGTGGATTATATTCTCCTCCTGATTTTTTACATCATGTTACATGATATATGTTTGGCCTTTTTGCTGTGGATTATTTCTGTTGACTACTGCAGTGGTTTCTGACATTTGACAGCCTTTAAACTCTGCCACTAAGTATAACATACTACCGCTACGCTCAGCTTGTCAAATTATCAATCAACACCCTTGACATGTGTAAAAAAGAAATGATAAAAATGGCAATAAATAAATAAATGATATGCCCAACTACAATCCAAAAACATACCAGATATTTCACTGCAGGCCATCTTTAATCACTTCTCTGTCTCTTTCACATCTGTAATAAAATAAATTTCAAAAACATTTATTTTATACTGAAAATAATTAGTGTAACAATGTAACAATGTACATAATTTAATATAATATAATACAACATGATATAATACAATGCAGAGGAATGCTACCCCATTTAAAAAAGAAAGAAAAAAAATATATAAAAAATTTTTTTTTCTTTTTTTTTCTTTCAGTGTATTACAAATATATTGAAATATTCGATCGTACATTGCAAATAGACTAACAAAAAGTAAAAAAAAAAAAAAATCAGTTAATACATAAAAAATATACTAACATCATGCTTTTACCAAATTTTTGGAATTAAATTTTAAACATACTTCAAAATAATTGTATTATAGTACACCTTCCAAAAATATATTATAGGAAATATTCATTGTAACAATGTACAGGAGGTATACATTACAATACAAACTTAGTTAAATTAGAAGGTAATTATTCATGTTCTGATTTATGCTTATATTCTCTCGCTTAGCATGCTGAATCTCTCTCGTTTTTGCGTGCTGAAACTCACTTTTGCGTGTTCAAGTTTATGTGTCTGAACTCTCGCTCTTCTGTGCACACAATACTGTACAGCTAATGTACTTAAAGTAATTAAAGTATATATTTAATGTATTATGAGTACATAAACAACCATATACTTTAAGTGTATTAAGTGTTCTTGAAGTTGTTCCACTTTAGCACACAAAGGTATACTTAATACACTTAAAAGTGTGCTTTTGTTCAATTTAATTATGATTTAAATGCACTTAGTACAAAATTAGTTGTTTCAAAATCGTAAACTTCAAGTATTAAAGCAAACTTTGGTCATTAGTCTGGAGTACACTTAAGTATGCTGTGGCATGCTAGGATTTAATATACTTATTTTTATATAT
>QMIH01000880.1:149669-165620 GCA_003987875.1 Clarias batrachus
TTTAACTTGGGCATAGTATAGCCATGAAATCAATACCTTCTATAACTGTGTGCTTCGTAGTCAAATGTGCATATGTATACCAAAAAAAGTGTTTTAGTTGATATAAATACACTTTGTGTTGAGGGTAGCAACAGTTTAGTGGTGGTGGACATTGAGTGTGTTTGAACTCTGTCTCTTCTGTGCGCTAAACATTATAAAGCTGCTGCCCATTAGTGATGGGTCATCCATGAAGGATTCATACTTTTTGAATGAGTCTTTAACGTGACTCAGAAGAATTCATTTTCCACTGGGCGCGCATGCGCAAACCATCGAAGAACCTCCGTAGGTTATGTACAGGAAACAGAATTGAACAGTTCTCGATTACTCTTCTAGTCTGAGTCGTTCGTTCTTTTGTCACGTGACTCCCATAGACACTATGAAGTGCAATAGATTCAAAAGTGCGAACGACTCAGACAAGAAGATATGATAGTGAGTTGCTCATTCTGTTTATAATATGTCCTTAGCTGCATTGTAATATTTTCATTACTGGAACTATAGCCAAAATGTGTGTATATAGATGTGTTAGGGGTCTGTTTATTGGAAATGTAACATTTTATTTTATTTCTGATCAAAATAACGAAATGAACTAAATTACTCAAAAAAAGATTCATTTTGATGAACAAGATTCAAAGAACTGAGTCACTAAAATGATTCCAACTTCCCATTACTAGTGTGCAGCAGGGTTAGAACTCTGCAACTATTCCAGCCAACCAGAAATGAGATTAGGAGCAACGCCAGCTAATCAGAAACTGGAGGTGGGCAGATTCGGACTGTCTTTTTTCTGATTGGCTCTCCAGCCCAGTCCTCCGCTTCTCGTTTGAATTCACGGTGGAAGCTGCATCATTGCGTCCATTAGTTCATATCGTTATTTCATTTTTAGGTAGTTTGTAATTAAGTGCATCGTTTAAGTATAATGCTCCGTAGCTCTCGGCCTGTTTTCAATCTCTGTGTAACAGCTAGAATCAACACGACAGGCTTAAACTAATACTGTACCTGGATATTCTAATACTAATGTCTGTCTTATATTTTAGTTTGTGTGTTTGTAAGACAATCTAACGTTTTGTTGAACACAAATAAAAAATAATAGTTTTTTGTAACCTAGTGCAAATGAAATCTGTTGAACTCATGAAAAATCTGCTTCTATATTAGATATAATGTGTTTCAAAAACACGTAATAGTGTAGAAAATGCATTCAGCATATGTTAATGATCCTAAACACCTTGTATGTGTAATGATAACACACTTGCAATACAGTATTATAGAAGACTGTGTGTACTGTATGATATAATAAAGTATATTTGTATTAACTACAAAGTGTTTTTGTTTTTTTAGTATTTGGAATTGGCCAGAAGTATAACAGCATGCTATTGCTGCAATAAGAATATATTCATAGTTAATCATGTGTTTGTAACACAGTAAGAATTGCTGTAATGCACTTATAATACATTAAATATATACTTAAAGTTCATTAATTACWGTCAGGTATGTGCVTTAGTACAMACACAGCCATATACTTTAAGTRTACTAAGTATACTTAAAGTTGTTCCACTTTAGCACACAAAAGTATATTTAATACACTTAAAGTTGTGCTTTTGTATAATTTAATTACAACCTAAATACACAAAATGAGTTGTTCCAAACTAAGCATATAAGTATACTAGTCATTAGTCTGGAGCAAGTACACTTTACTATGCTGTGGCATGCTGGGATTTAATATACTTAACATACTTCCTTTCACTTGCGTTTAGTTCTCAATTACGTGACGCTTGTAACTTGTGTACATTTTAGCTTTTGATGTAAACGCGATCGGAATTTGTTTCTAAATAAACACAGACCACGAGCAGCGCGTGCCTACCTGACTCCGCCGCCGATGATGAGGAGCAGACAGGTACTTCCTGTTACCGCCGTAAACTTGGACATGCGCCAAAGATCCGAGACTCTCTCTTCTGTTCATCAGGAAATAAACACACTTGGGAAGACTGTATGAATGCATTGATTGCTATACGTTTCTATACCACCTTAAAGGACAGGTTATCCACTTGATGTCCAAAGAATAGGGGAGGAGTGAAGAAGCCAACAAGATTAGATTAAATCAAATATCTTTATATTAAAGTTGAAAGATGTAAAAATAAATAATCACAATACAAAATAAACAGCGTAGGCCCACGTAATAATAAAGGAATTAACATATAAGGATGGCAATAATCACAGTGCTGTGAAGGTGCAATGTTGTGGTGGAGATAAGTCCCAATAGTTTCAGGGTGTCCACTTTAGGAGAGGAAGWTGCAGTTATCCCMTTAGCAGTCGGTCMTCAGACGCGATGCCATCCGCCAGCGTGCAACATCAGCCAGTCTTTATCCTCGTGCGCCATAGAAATATATACATAACATGTACTGAGTGTATGATCATGCTGGGGGTAAATGCATGCGTGTGAGTGTGTAAGCGTGTGTGCATATGAGTGTGAAGATGTGTGGTTCTATAACAAAGAAAGAAAGAGCTTAATTAGTTCTCAAACTATTCACGGAGAGAAACTGCGTCATCATTAGCGCTGCACGCGAACTTTCGGCAATGACGCACACCATAAAGTTCGGTCGGTCTCAAATTACACCACTTCTACCACCCATACGATCAGACTCAGTCAGACTGCTCGCTCTGTGAGTGCGGTAGGTGCAATCTCCACAATTCACTGGTTATAATGCTCTAAAACCCAGTAACTGAGTATCATAACATGCACATGCCTGTCCATCCTTCCTCCACCATTGCTGCGTCTGATAATCTCGCGTTATTCACGGAACTCGCGAGAGCGCATCTTAACCACGCCCACCTAACATAACATGGAAAGGAATGAAGGTACATCTATATTACAAAATCGAACAGTCTTTTGAACGCACACAAAACTGACAAATGACAGATTTTCTTACTCTGGACTGGATAGAGAACCGATTACAAATTAATCTATTTTAGATCTTCTCCCGTTAAACCCTACTGGAGCTAAACTCTTCAGAAACCGATGGTGCCCTCATCGAGATGAGTTTTCTTAGTCCCAACCCCGTGAAAACGGCACAGGACGCGCGCGTTCAGAGCAAGGCTCGCGCGCAAGAGGGTATGTGCGTACCGCTGAGTTTCTACAGAGCGCGGTGAAGTTGGTTGGAAGTTGGACGCTGGATATTCGCGCTCCGGACTCCAGATTCCGATTTGTGGCGGAGATTCGCTAACAAAATCCGGCGACAGGACCTCGCCTACTGCGCGAGTTAGGGACCGTCTGTAAATTGCTGTCCGACTAAAATACGGATAATATTCCTATTATTAAAAAAAAAAAAAAAACACGTTACTGTTAATGCCGCTGTCATGTGTGAAATTTTTTAGAATGTGTGACGACCTTTTTTATTCAATAATAATAATAATTTACATATTTATTAATCATTTTTATAGACATTTTACAAATTTTATTTCAATAACTTCCAGGTCATGTGGCATATTGCCTCAAAATCTATTCTAAAATCTGTGACCACCTGTTCTGCAGAGGGCACAACTTTTTTTTTTATCAAATATCACTTTGCATATTTATTTTTTTAAAAATTAGACATTTTATTGATTTTATTTCAATAACTTCCAGGTCATTCTATTCTATTCTAAGATGTGTGGCCACATGTCCTATAAAGAGCACAACCTTTTTTATTCAATATTATCAGTTTGCATATCCATTAATAATCAATGTTGAAATACAGCTGCAAGCAATGGGAACAAGCACCTTGCACAGAAAGACAGTGGACACAGTGGGCACATGCATTTAAAGGGGACATGCCAATAATGACATGATTTTAGAATGGGGGAATTTTATCAGGGGCGGTTCTAAAGGGGGGCCCCTGAAATATAATTGCTCCCCCCCCCCCGTTGCCTCCCAACACATAACATTAGGCAAATGTACTGTCAGCCTGACAATGGCAAACGTCATTGAATCAGAGTGGCTCACTCATTGGCTTAGAGCGCCATCACTCACTCATTGGCTTAGCGGAATCAAAGTTCCGCGATTTTCAAAATGGAGTAGAGTGACACACACCACGACTCAACCACAACACATCACTGTTTGTGTGTATGCAGTCACTTCAAATTTTTTAAAATCTCACCCTGATAGCATGTTTGTCTGATTATAAATTATGCAACCCCCCCGATTGATTCATGGTCACCTCTGTTCCTGTAAAATAGAGCCTATGACATGCAATGCGAAAGTTGTTTAGCTCTAAATGTGTACAGGGCATGAGTTATGCAGCAAGATCTTGTATTCCCTAGGCCCAATACTTGTGCTAGATTGGTGCTTCACTGCCACGGACGTCCGAACAATTCTGAAGAACCATGTCCACCCAATGGTTCAAACATTGTATCCTGAAGGCGGTGCCATGTCAGAATGATAACTCACCAATAAACACAGCAAGACTGGTGACAGAGTGGTTTGATGAACATGAAAGTGAAGTTGAACATCTTCCATGGCCTGCACAGTCACCAGATCTAAATATTATTGAGGCACTTTGAGGTGTTTTGGAGGAGCGAGACAGGAAACACTTTCCTCCACCAGCATCACGTAGTGACCTGGCCACTATTCTGCAAGAAGAACGGCTCAAAATCCGTCAAAAAAGAAATATTTATTCATTTCTTTTTTTATAATAGGAATATTATCCGTATTTCAGTTGGACAGTAATTTACAGACAGTCCCTAACTCGCGGAGTAGGTGAGATGCTGTGGCCGGATTTTGTTAGCGAATCTTCACCACAAATCAGAATCTGGAGCGCGAATATCCAACGTCCAACTTCAAACTAACTTCACCGCGGTAAAAGACACATTGTTTCCGTTTTAAATCCCTGAAATTAAAGAGACGGTTAATTTCACGAAACTCATCATATCATGCATTGTATTGTTTTTTTTTAAATCATTCTACACACAATGCTATATTTATATTGTATATTTTTTTACAAATGGAATCCTTTTTTTTTTTTACTTCTCCATAGGATATTTTAATTTTATATTTCTTTATTTTATGCTTAGTTTGGGTTTATTCAGATAGATGTGATTTTGTAACCTAGTGAGCTGATATCATGGCATTAAATGCAAAAAATCTCGCATTATTATTATTATTATTATTATTATTATTAATTGTAGAGACTGTATTTGATGAGTCTCTATTATGACACATAGGGTTTAGATACTGTCAGATACTGTACAATTTTAATTATGTTATCTAAGTAAAGAGGTTCTCACACATATCACACTATTGCTACTGATTTGTTCAGTGAATTAGCTGAGTTTTACCCTTCTAAGTACTGTATGTTTATTATAGCTAGGGGAACACATCCCGTTTGATAGAATTGTCGTCTTCGGATACTGTTTCCATTTTGCTTTCTGTCATTATCGGGTTATCTTTGTGTGATATTAAAATTAGTTTGATGATCTCTATTACGGTTTCCTATTCAGTCGTTATTCTTGCTATTGATGTCTAGGAGAAATAGGAATCCGACATAAAATTAAAATTTTTATAAAGTGCATGAACAAGACACCGGTGTAAGATTCTACCACGGTTAAAGAAGAATATTTCGCTGCATATCAAACATATTGCAGTGATAGGCTATAGTTTGGATAATTTGTTTGTTTAATTAATTAATTATTATTTAAATATAAATATTCATATAAATGATTACACATTGACACTTAATGTGCCAATAAATAAATAAATAACTAATAAATAAGAGTCAGAGTTTTTGATTATTATTTAACAAATGATTTTAATTATAAGGTTATGTATGAAGACAATTGCACTTTGAAACTCTATAAACTGAAGTCTATTATGAGTACTAAAGAATAACATAATTAAATAAATAAAACAATTCAATAACCTTTTTTTTTTGCTATAGAAGTTACACACGTAGAACACGTATATTTATAAAATGTATTTAAAAAGTAAATATGTAATACAGTATAAAATATACATTAGCAATGTGTGAAACAGTGTGAAAAAAGATCAACATAAAATACATAAACATAAACCGAGTCTAAATTCCATAGAAATAAAACACATTTTCACATTAAAAAAATATAATAAATAGGAAAAAAAACAGGAAAACTTGAAATAATCACAACACACACATACACATTTTTTAGGCAGTGGTGCATCAAAAGACTACAGGATTAACACACTGCACTAAAATTGCAATTTTAAATTATAACAAAAAATTCTAATTGAAAAACCTAATTTGTTTAAAGTCACTATAGCCTACCTGGACAATCATATCCACGGGAAACTGAATAACTACATAAGAGCTCATGATTGCTCATGTCTCATGAATGAAATAATTTGCAGCACCTTTTATCATCAGTGTAAAAAAAAATGTTGTTGAACTTAAAGTATAAGGTATAAAGCTTTACTCAAAAAGTTACACACATAACAGGGATATTAAAACAGAAGAGGTTGATGCTAACACAGCACACTTCAGGTCTAATACAGCCTTTCCAAATGTAAATGTATGTAATGTTGAATAGTAAATATTAAATGGAAGGAATCAAAATGTATGCATTTGCAATTATATATACTGTAAGTACTGTTTAAGGCTTTAAAACACATCAAGCAATGTTAAAAAAAGAAAGTGTATATGAATTTGGGAAGTTGTATACAGATCTTTTTTGCCTCAGCAAATAAACTTACAAATAAACTTTTCTGTTTTCAAAACTGCAATCTGTGGAAGTTAAGCTTTTATTCCACTACGGGAAAATCAAGCAAAAACATAAACCTTCCTATTGCCAAAGGTTACATTATAATGTTTAATAATGCAATAGTTAGTAAATTATTTAATGCTATAAACTTCTGTGTATGTCATTAAATAAATTAGCTGTTAATAATAATAACAATAATAATAATATATGGATAATAACAACAACAACAACAATAATAATAATAATAATAATAATAATAATAATAATAATAATTATTATTATTATTATTTTCCGATAAATATTTAGAAACATTCTTATGAAAAGTTGTGATGGTTTTAGTCACTGAGTGACACTGAGTTTTAGTCTTCTTTTTGTCAGGCTCACTTGGCATTGATCAAATTATAATGTGGCACATTATGTGGAAAAATATACAGTATAAAGTACATGCTTGTCATTAGACCACCAGAGGGCGACACTCTAATTTGTAATACTTAGGGGTGCTCTGATTGACCGGTCGCCGAACATAATCGGATGATAATTGCTTTGGGAATTTTGATTGGCAGTCTCTATAATAGACGATATACAGTAAAAAAGCCGATCAGATGACGCAAAACTCGTGAGATACTGTAATTTTGACAATGACAATACATTAGCAGTCTGCAACCTGTGTAACAAGCCAATTCCCCGAGGCGGGAAGCACCCCAAGCATTTTAACAGCACGAACCTCGTCAGACATTTTAAGGTTAGTCACGTAAAGAAACAAGAGCAGTTTTTAAAGTTGGCTAGCACTAAGAGAGTGGGAGAGCTCAGCAACTCGTGCGCCGCCACTCACTCAGCTGTTGGTAATACCCCTATCTCACCTACGCGGTTTTGCTCGATGGCCATAAGTACGGTTCATTATTATTCACCGCAAATTTTGGCGCTGTGATTACTTTTCCATTCTTCCGCGCGAAAAATTAAACATGTTTAATTTTTTTGGCGATCCTTGTTGATGCTTGCGGTTCTTGCAGAACTTCCGGCGACTTGTGTCCTACTTGTCTGTTATTTTATTTCATTTTAAATAATCTAAGGGAAAATTGTATTTGTTGAGCTCTAAGCTGTTCCCAATTACTAACCAAGCACAGTTGTTGTTACATTGCTATGTTCTAAGTTGATGTGTTGCACATGTTGCTTGCCGATAAATACAGTTGTCAATTCATGATATTCCTCTTCTTGTAATTTCAATACTTCATTTACATTGTTGTTAGATATACAGTGGAACCTCGGATTGCGAGTAACTCGGTTTATGAGTGTTCCGCAAGACGAGCAAATTTTTTAAATAAATTTTGACCTGAAAAACGAGCATGTCTTGGTTTACGAGTGCCGAGTTTTTTGACACCGACACACACACACACACACACACACACACACACACACACACACACACACACACACTCTCACCTTTACACCCCCCCTCCCCGGCTTCACACAGACACACACACACACTCTGCTCTACACAGAAACTCTGCTCTGTCGCGATTCTTTTCAAAGGTAAGGTGCTGGTTCATTTGTTTTTTGTTTTTTTTTACTTTACAGCAGTGATTCCGTTAGTCTGCGCTCAAGTGAGTGTCATTAGAGAGAGTTCTTTTTTTCCTGTTAAAACAGTGTTTCCGTTGTGTGTGTGTTTGTTGTCAAACTTAAAAAGCGAGGTGGGGGGAGGGAAGAGAAGTTTTACTGTGTAAGACGAGGCGAGGGAAGGGGCTAATTCCCCACATACGCGCACACACACACACACACACACACACACACACACACACACACACACACACACACACACACACATAAATACACTGCGCCTGTGCGCACAAACGGAAAAACTTATCTGTTGGGATTTATTTTAACTTTTTTTAAAGGTAAAGTGCAGGTTAATTTGTTTTATTTTTACTTTATATATTGTATTAATTATTTTTCTGTATTTATTTTTTTGGGCTGTGGAACGAATTATTTGAGTTTTCATTATTTCTTATGGGATGATTTGATTTGGTTCCGGTTCCAGAACGAATTATGCTTGTAATCCAAGGTTCCACTGTAGTTTAATAAATAATGCTGCATGATAACCAAGTAATAAAGAGACATAATTTATACTGTAATCAGTGATCGGTATCGGCCGATACAGCTTCTAGTGATCGGTGATCGGCCCCAAAAATCCTGATTGGAGCACCTTTAGTAATATTGTTTCTGTTACGAAATTAGTGTTTTTCCTTCAACTATTGTGTACACAAATGAAACTTAAGAAACATATAAATTATGTCTCTTTATCTTTGTTACACATTCAAAGAAACAT
The DNA here is from genome assembly GCA_003987875.1 of Clarias batrachus. Classification (NCBI taxonomy): domain Eukaryota; kingdom Metazoa; phylum Chordata; class Actinopteri; order Siluriformes; family Clariidae; genus Clarias; species Clarias batrachus. Next base: position 158,731 of record QMIH01000880.1, read on the forward strand.
AAGAAACATGAATGTTTTTAGAGGTGTGTGCATGTTACTATGTGTGATTGACTTCTGAATCAGATTCCAAATCCTTAAATAACCCACTGTGGTTCTTTTTAAGGATGTTATACAGTTCTTGTTTCGCAACTCTTCCTGTTGAGTTGAGACATTCATACAGTTCTCTCATTTTCTCTTGATGTGTTGACATTGCTCGAATGTTGCTGTACATTTCATTAGTTATCATCTTCTTGCCTTTTAAACAGTCTGCAACCTCCATTGCTGAATAAAATCTCTGAATGAGCTCTGCTCGGTGCTTATCCACAAATTCAGCACCTGTAATTCAGACATTATGCAAATGATTGTAAACATGAAGAAAAATGTAAACAGCATATGAATAGCATTGACTGCATCTGGATTCAATGAATTAATTAAAAATAATCTATTTGTTTGATACATTATATGAACCTGTGAGACCCATTACTCCAGACACACAATATTTATATTACATTGTTAGAAATGTATTGTTTGTAGTATTATTTTTTAAATATGTCAATATGTATTCAAATTTGTGGTTTATAGGAAAATGCATGACCAAAAATGTTTGCACTGAATCGTTTGGTGGTTCAACAGAGGTTATGATCACAGCCAGTGGAAGCCTAAATTCAAGTGATTGCTAGGTCCAGCATGTGTTGCTGCTGGTGTATTGAGTTGTAGTGTAGTAATGCTCAAGAATTGCCAGTTATTTAGCTAGGTATTCAGCGAGGTGCTGTATATGGCATAATCATAGTTATGGCTTAATAATTTAAAACATATATACAATTTAGTTTATATATAAAGATTTAGATTATAACTTACGTGCATCTAATCTAAGGCCTTCTCTCCTCCTTGTCTCCATCACCGTCTCATCTGATCTATTTTTCTCTTCTTTCCTTCTCTTCTCCACATCGTTTATTATCTTATTGTCCATTTCCAAATGAGAGCCTCCGTTTCCTGCCACCATCTTCTCTATCTTCTCCAGCAGCTCTGTGACCTGAGAGTCATCACGCCTCGTCTTACTGGTTAAAACATGATATCTGTTTCCACATTTCTTAACCAGACCCTGGAGATACTCTTCTCTCTTAATGTACTGCTCTATGGTCGTGTCTCCCAGAGCGTCCCCGAAGGTGAACAAAACTATAGTGTGAATCCAGACTCTTTCAGTAAGAAGCTCCAGATATCCTTCTAATACATTTTGCTCACTCTTCCATGATTTGACGTCTAAACGCAGGACCAGAAGGACAGCGTGTGGACCTGGAGGACACCTGGACATACTGAGAACAATCTCCTGTTTAAGTTCCTCAGTAGAGTTCCTTACAGATTTATTTCTCTGCCATCCAGGAGCTTCAACCACAGTGATCTTCCTTCCTGCTACTTCTCCTTGTCTCATAACACACTGTGCACTTCTCTTTAAGTCAAACTTCCCTCCGCCCAGGATGTTGTTTACTGCTGAACTTTTCCCAGAATTCATGCTGCCCAGGAGCACAATCCTCACTTCAGAGAGATGGTGTGTCTCACCTGCAGGACCATATAGATTGTGCAAAAATGTCATGTATAAACAACTTCTGTAACAAAGAACAAATGCTACTCTGCTTAAATTGTGCTGTAAAGGTCTTGAGAGAGCTCTTTGCTCCTAATCATCATGAGATGTTTCTTGCGTAACAGCTCGGTGAGAAACAATTTGCTGACTTGTATCCAAACTATTTCCCTTTTTCCAACGGTAGAACTAGTACACAGTTACATCCACCCTGCAGTGGGGGTCACAAGATGGCAACCAAAGACCTGAATCCACCGCCCAAAGATGTTTTGGGATTTAAAGGAGCAAAACATCTATGAAATGTGACTCCTAGCTGACAACTCTGTAGTTGACAGGTGGCACTGGTGGAGGTTCATCTGGCAGTTATGGCTAGCAAGTGGCTCACCTGTGCTTACAAATTATTGAGTTAATATTAATGGTGCCTCTACATTCCATGGCTATAGTTGAATTGGAAATATGTCTAATTGAAGTGGTTGAATACATGCAGGTAAAACTAAAAAATTAGAATATCGTCATTTACTGTATTTCAGTAATGCAACTTCAAAGGTGAGCCTAATATACAGTGTGAGGTGTGTGTGTGTGTGTGTGTGCATGTGTGTGAAATTCAAATAAGAGGGGAGAAAGGTTTACTCTGTAACATGAGGGGAGGGGCTGACTCTTCCTCTCCTCTTGCTTTAGATTCTCTCTCTCTCTCTCTCACACACACACACACACACACACACACACACACACACACACACACACACAAATGGAAACACTTATCTGTCAGGATTTATATTTACTTTTTTAAAGGTAAAGTGCAGATTAATTTGTTTTATTTTTACTTTATATTTTGTATTAATTATTTTTATGTATATATTTTTTGGGGGCTATGTAATGAATAATTTGCGTTTCCATTATTTCTTATGGGTGTTTTGGAATACGAGCCCATCTCTGGAATGAATTATGCTCATAATCCAAGGTTCCACTGTATTCTAATTTTCTGAGATTGTGGCTTTGCAATTAGTGAGTCTATTTCATATATTAGTTTCACCTTTTAAGTTGCATTACTGAAATTTATTTAACTTTTGCACGATATTCTAATTTTTAGAGTTTCATCCACTGTAAGTTTAGACTTCACCCACTGTGTAAGTGCTAAATTCTAGTATCTAAATGTGCACAGAAGAATCTTAGTTCCACTGGCTAAGTTCATCATCATCATCTACACAACTTTATCCTGTGTACAGGTTCCTGGAGCCTATCCCAGAAGGCTTAGGGCATGAGTTGGGGTATACCCTGGACAGGGTTCCAATTCGCAGGGTACACACACATTCACACACTCATACACACACTACAGGCAATTTGGGAATGAAAGTTAGCCTAATCTACATGTCTTTGGATGGTGGGAGAAAATTGGAGTACCCAGGGGAAACCCACCAATTAATTTTGAAAACATACAAACTCCATACACACAGACCCCAAGGTGGGAATTGAACCCAGACCCTGGAAGCCCAAGATGACAGTGCTAACAACTAGTGCCATCACCACTGGCTAAGTGTAGCTAGACAGGCTTACCTGATCTATCCATCTTGATTGAGGCTCCCTCTGTACCTGACAGGATAAGACAGACAGCAAGATTTGAGTCTCAAACTTTACATAATTAATGAACAATATACACTAACTTATCGTCTATACTGCTTTATCCTGTATTCAGGGTCACGGCAGGCACAATCTCAGGAGACTTAGGGCGAGAGGCGGGGTACACCCTGGACAGGGTGCCAATCCATAGCAGGGCATAAAACATCTACACACTCACACACTACAGGCAATTTGGGAACACCATTTAATCTAACCTACATGTCTTTGGGCTGTGGGAGGAAGCTGGAGTACCCGGAGGAAACCCACCAAGCACTGGGAGAACATGAAAACTCCATGCACATAGAGACAGGAATCATCAAACCTGGCCAAGAACCGATCCCAGACCCTGGAGGTGCAAGATGAGAGTGCTAACCAATACACCACTGTGCTGTTAAACAATAATACATTTCAGGAATTTTTTTTTTTTTTTAAATCAGTGGTTTTGGTCTTGAAGAAGATTATCTGTAATGAGTAATGCTTGATTTCCAACTAAAAACAGTGCACTGTATAGCCAGTGTGACAACATTCCTCTATCTGTTACTTTGTTGCACCCTTCCTTAGGGTATATACAGTCATGCTTAAACGTTAGTGCCAAAAACCAAATAAAAATAATCTGATCATAGCTTCTAGTATTGGGCAAATACAATCTCAAATGAACAACATCTAACTTTTTTCATCATACCATTAAAAAAAAGGAAATAAACATGGGCAATAGTAAGTACCCCCTTACTGCGTCCCCAGGATTTAATAGGCTAATCATCGACCTTGATTAAATGATCAGCAGCAGGTGTGCAGACCTCTATTAAAGCAGACGTTTTGGCAGTTTGCTTGTCTGGAGTGTTCAGGTGTGTGTTAACACAATGCCAAGTGGGAAGGTCATAAGCAATGCTCTTAGAGATGGTTGCTGCACATCAATCTGGAAAATTTTATTAAACAATTTCCAAACAATTTGGAGTTATCAATCTTCCCAGGATGTTCCAGCCCCATGCAAGGCTCAGAGAAATACAAAAAAAAAAAACAAGAGCTAGATCGCAGACCCTACAGCTCTCTCTGTGCATGCTAAATTCAGTCCATTAATTCAGTCCGTTAAGTCCATAACGGCACAATGTGAAGGAGACTGTATGATTTGTTTAGAAGGGTTGCCAGGAGAAAATCTCTTCTGTCTAAAAAGAACATGGAAGCGCAACATGGAGTGCAAAACTGCATCTGAAAAAGCACAGTGTCTTGGGGACGAATGAGACAAAAATGAAGTTGTTTGGCTTTAGAAACACCTCACATCCAGAAATACCTCACACCCACTGTCAATCTTGGTTGAAATTGGCTCATGCAACTGGACAAATGCCCAAAAACCTCTATTTACTGAAACAATGTTGAAGAAGAAAAAAGAATGGACCAAGATAATGTGAAAGACAGATGAAGTAATACAGGAAATTATTACTTTATTAAGTTATTGCTGATAAAGGTGGATCTACAAATAAATACATTAAATCAGGGGGTACTTAATATTGTCTCCCAAGTTTTTTGTTCCTTTTAGCCTTCATCTTCAAATAAATTATGGCACAGTGGGGAAAAAATATGTTCTTGCTTGTCTGAGGTTGATTTTGCCTATAAAAACCCAATGATCAGTTAATCTTTTAGGTTTTTACATACAAAAAACAAAGCATAGAATTAAAAGAGGGGGCACTGACTTTTACATATAACCACACACACACACACACACACACACACACACACAACATACTGTATGAATACATTTATAAAATGTGTCTCACGTTTGTGTGATGTAATGTCTTCTCTCCTCCTTGACACCATCACCTGCTCTTTTGATCTTTTTCCATCTTCTGTCTTTATTTCCCTTTTTATCTTTGTGTCCATTTCCAAGTGACAGCTTTTATTTCCTGCCACCATCTTCTCTATCTTCTCCAGCAGCTCTGTGACCTGAGAGTCATCACGTCTCTTCTTACTGGTTAAAACATGATATCTGTTTCCACATTTCTTAACCAGACCCTGGAGATACTCTTCTGTCTTAATGTACTGCTCTATGGTCGTGTCTCCCAGAGCGTCCCCGAAGGTGAACAGAACTATAGTTTGACTCCAGACTCTTTCAGTAAGAAGCTCCAGATATCCCTCTAATACATTTTGCTCACTGTTCCATGATTTGACGTTTAAACGCAGGACCAGGAGGACAGCATGTGGACCTGGAGGACACCTGGACACACTGAGAACAATCTCCTGTTTAAGTTCCTCAGTGGAATTCCTTACAGCTGTATTTCTCCTCCAGCCTGGAGCTTCAACCACAGTGATCTTCCTCCCTGCTACTTCTCCTTGTCTCATAACACACTGTGCACTTCTCTTTAAGTCAAACTCCTTTCTGCCCAGGATGGTGTTTCCTGCTGAACTTTTCCCAGCATTCATGCTGCCCAGGAGCACAATCCTCACTTCAGAGAGATGGTGTGTCTCACCTGCAGGACATAAAACACACATAAACCTTTTCTGTCAATGTCTTTTATTCAGTAATGGTTACAGTCTGTAATAGGAACTGGGAACAATAAGTGACATACCTATAATCCATGAGTACGAGGGATGGTCATAAAATTCCAATGATCGTATTATGCATAATATCCTATGCTGATTACCAATTATGTCTCTGCAAAAGTACGTTTATGAATATTACTTGATTAAACAACCCGCGGTATAGTTCCGCATGATGCAGCTAGAGGGCCGCGGAATGCAGGTTCGCCTTATTATAACAACACGCCAGCCCATTCAGCTCAGAAAACGTGGGGGACAAAATTCTGGGGACAAAAGTGACTTCTTCTTCTCCGATCACTTGAAGAAACCACTTTGTAGCAGGCGTTTCAAAGATGACAACAAGGTGATTACAGAGGTGGAACTTTTCCTTATGAACCAAAAAGAAGGCTTCTCCAAAGATGGTCTCCACCAGCTCATGCATTGTTTGGAGATGTGTGTCGCCTTAGGTCCAGAATATGTAGAGAAGGACTAAACTCACACCCAATGTTTGTTTTCATTACACTATTTTTTCTTAGCAATAATAACTATTTCATGTCCGCCCCTCATAAGAGAAAATCTGCTACTGCCCTCTATCATTCTTCTGCCACCAATCTTCACATTCACGTATATGTAATATTTTAGGATATAAACATAAGCCCTAGACATACAGGATTAATAATAATAATGAATCAACTACCCTATAAACAAGCAAATAAATATAATGTATGTAATAAAAACATATCTCAAGTATGTTAATTACTATTGTAACGCCTTACTGTCTGGTTGTTCAACTAGGTGTATAAACAAGCTTCTGTGAGTACAGAATGCAGCAGCGAGAGTCCTCACTAGAACCAGAAGATACGAGCACATCACCCCTGTCTTATCTACACTGCATTGGCTCCCTGTGAAATTTCGCATCGATTTTAAGATGCTACTTTTGACATTTAAAGCATTAAATGGTCTCGCGCCGCAGTATCTGAGTGAACTGCTAGTGTCTTACGATCCGCCACGCCTACTTCCATCAAAGAATGCAGGCTGCCTGTCAGTACCACGTATTATTAAAACTACAGCAGGGGGTGGAGCTTTTTCTTACAAAGCCCCAAAGTTATGGAATAGTCTTCCTATTAATGTTCAGGACTCAGACACAGTCTCAGTGTTTAAGTCTAGGCTAAAAACCTATTTATTTAGCCAAGCATTTTTGTAAATA
>QMIH01000880.1:165629-219928 GCA_003987875.1 Clarias batrachus
AAAGGAGCAGATCTGGGGGACTCATGGACGTAGAGTATTCTGGTGAACTGGTATGTTTAGATGCTGTCCTCCCCACTCTCATTGATCACTCAGGTTTGTTGAYKGTSAGGTGATTGGTYGCTTTACATCTCAGTTCCCCCTCATGTTTGTGTTTCCTTCTGGCTCGTTCCTTTTAGTTATGATGTCATAGTTAGTCCTGCCGGAGTCCCTGCTTGCACTCTGCACTAAAGATTCTGTCTGGGATGCGTGTGGTGACTGGGGATGGTTCCAGTTTTCCACGAAGACAGTCCTGTCCTCAGCTGATGCAGACAGCTGTTCTCTGAGTCGCTCGATAGTCCAGGACTGGAGTTTCCTACAGTCTACCTGAGCCTCCAATAACGAACTGGACTCAATTTTAACTTAAACACATCTCCTGTTATACTGAACTTCCAGTCTCACACAATATGAGTGCTGATCAATCCCTGCTATCCGTTTACCCAAATGAGGATGGGTTGAGTCTGGTTTCTCTCAAGGTTTCTTCCTATTACCATCTCAGGGAGTTTTTTTTTGCCACCGTCACCATCGTCCTCGGCTTGCTCATCAGAGTCAGTTTTATCGTTTTGATTCATACACGTTCACTTTTCATACAAACTTATATGATTCTTTTGATTGTGTAAAGCTGCTTTGTAACAATGTCAATTGTTAAAAGCGCTATACAAATAAAATTGAATTGAATAATTAGCGCAAATGTATGAAATCATTGTAGAAATCATTGATGTCATAAATTAAATATCTCAAAACTCACCAGCTTCACAACTGAGGTCAAAGGAATCCATCTTTATCTATTTCTCTATCTTTCTTTAACTCCTGCAATTACATTTTTTAATAAATTTGTTACCATGTTTGATATTCCAAAACCTTATCTAAATGATGATGTATTATATTGTATATCATAATTAAATATCATCCCTGTTTGCACAGTGAACAGTTTGAGAGAGAGAGAGATTTGAAGTAAAAGAGAAGTTGCTGTTGTGGTATCAAGAAATGAAAGTTGCATGTTGCTGTGTTGGCATTTATTTAAGGAAATTATTGCAACTTAAACTGTAACCTGCTAATAAGCCACAACCAGGAAGTCTAAAGAACATTAAAATACAACAACAATAAACTTGGTTTACAATGATACCTTTACTTTGGTACAGATTACCAAAGTAATTAGAGTACTTCAACCAAAGAATGGCTGGTAGTAGATTGAAACAACCAGAGTTGGTACTATAGTTTATACACCACATAAATAAATACACTTTAGCAAGGTCTAGTCTTTGCTAAAATGGTGGAGTACAGCAGTGCAGAAATGAAAAGAAAAATGGAAAGATAATATCACTTATAATTGCTCACTTACTCAGCAAAAAACTTCTTTCGCCCCATCCTGTGCAGATGTTTAAAATTTCATTAGTGTCCGTATATGTGTAAACAGCTATAACAGATAGAGGTGATCTCTTAGTGGAGCTGAAACTTACCGGTGAAATGAAGTGTTGCAGGATAGAAAAAATGTCCATGTCAGAACAGAGCACTATTAAATTAAATTATATTTAATTATATTAAATTCATATTTTTCTATAGCTCAATATTTTGTTTTAAAAAAAGATTAATGAGATTTCAATAGATTGTCCAAAGAACTGTGAAAAAACAGCAACAAACCGTGAATTACTGTGAAATAAAATGTTCACCCTGACCGTGAGTGTAAAAAATTAAATGACACCGCTTTCTCTTTCTCTCCCTCACACCCACACTCACTGGCACTAGCAGGCAGCTACTAGTTCTCCTACCCTGTTCATCCTATGCTGATTTCGTGGGAAATGAAACATTGGCACTGTGCTTTGTAGGTTTCTTTTCATTCTTCCTGGTTTAAACAGCATTCTGTGGCTACATTTAACCTGTGAGATGGTGACACTGTTAATGTATTTTTTACGCAAAATCTGGACATCCTAACACTATAAAATAATAATAATATAAAATAATAATATAAAATAATCAGTATTTTATATTCTTTATTGGAAAGCAATAACCAAATCCCCTTATACAATGTACAAGTCTCCAAATTTTTGATGAGATAAAGGTTAAGACAAGATAAAAGTTACTGTAAGATAAGATTAATCCCAGAGGCAGCTTCAAGAGCAAGGACAAGCATATACATACAATTAAGTAATAAATGAAATATAATACAAACAAACAAACAAATAAATAAATAAATCCACAAACTAGACATAGGATAGACATGTAGAAATGCAACAACCAGTATCAATAAAGCAACAGATTATGATGGCTGTATAATTCTTTGCACTTAACTGCTGTACTTTTTAAGATTCTTGCTTGAGTTATATGTGTGAAAATGGTGATGTGGCCCAAACACTGTTGTAAAAGAAAAGTTAGGTGGAGCACTCGTCTGGATAAAACTAATTTCCCTGTCTAACCTTCGTCATCTTCTACCAGTTACTGATGGTGTAATCTGTCTGTTCGAGCCTTCTGTCGTAACAGAGCTCTATGCAGTTGTAAGAACTCTTAATACTCTACAGGTTATTTCACAATCCGTTGGAGTAGAACAAAGATATGTTTTAATTTTCTTTCCAGGAATGTGATGAAAACAGCATGATGGCTCCTTTTCAGTGGCGGGGATGAGAAGGCGGGCTCTCCGCGGGAGTGAAGTGGGTAAAATATTCAATCCAAATGCTAGGTCATATTTAACTGCAATGCTGGGTTAATTCTACCACATAAATTGGTCAAATGTTCTACCCAGAACGATTCTACTCTACCCATTCTATTAACTGGAATGTTGGGTTAATTCTACCTCACAAATAGGTTATTATTATTTTTATGTTTTACATGTCTATGGGTAAAACAGTTTAAACAGTTAAATTACTATTGTCTATTACAACAAAAAATATATATTTTTTCTTTTTTTTTTCTTTTTTCCTTAATAAAATAATACAAAAAATACAAAACAAAAATAAAATAATACAAAACAAGTTCAACAGCGACATCATTATGATACTATTACTCAGAAGCACTAATGCCTGAGAGCAGTGCTGGTCATTATCTCCCAACATCAGGATGCAGGGGTTCGGCCTTGACACTTCAGCCTGCTGGAGATATCCCACGGAAACGGTTCCAACCTTAGAAAGAAAGAAATGAAAGAAAGCAAAAGTTTATGGAAAAATTGAGGGGTTGGCTAGTATGCATATTTGTAAGAAGATTAGTGTTTTGTAACACCTCAGCTTTTTATTGTCTCACTGAGATTAATAAAGTTCTAATGTTAATGTGGTTGCTAACGCTAGCAATCAGGTTAAATGCTAGCGTCATGCTGGCACTATAGTTATAGTTATAGTTCATTCATCTCTCACCATCTTCATACACCCTGCAAGCATTCTACAAAGAAAAATCTAAAATTTTTAGACATTTTTGCAGTTTCTTTCATACACAGGTCGGGTTCTTTGGTTTGGCTTGCTAGCAGCCATTGTCAGATAAACTAGCATGCTATAGCTCAGACCAGGCTGAAAGTTTGAGTGTAACATGGTAACAGGAATAAATGTTACATACAGTGAACAAATTCAGTCATAAGTGCCTTAAGTGAGTGAAAGTGTGTATACAGACCTTGTATTTAATGTTTACATTTCCTCTTAAATGCGCGAGGAGGAAGCAACCTCATCAGCAGCCAAAAAAAAAAAAAAAAGACACGAAGTTGACACAGCCACTAAATACACCAGTGAACTTCGGGGGAGGGGCGGTCTTGTCTGTGATGTTAGCTGTTACTAGCTAACCCAACTCCAACCCAGCAAGGGTTAAACAAAAAGTACCCAATTCCCTGTAAATAACCCAGAAAAATGACCCAACAGAGGCAACCCAGCATTTTTTAGTGTGTGGTAAAGTTATTAGAGCATGCAATATACTGTACTTGCTTGGTATTTAACCCAATTCTAATGTATAATACTGATACTATGATAAAAGTGATGTCCGTATTCATTATATAAGCCAAAATTTTAAGCATTTACTAGCCCCAAGATATGAACATTTATTTGAAAATCGGGTAAAAAGAATTACTTTTACATATTTTTATGCATACAGTAGGACAACTGAAAAACAAACACATAATGAAACATCTACAGCTCTATATTTCTGTTACACATACAAAGAAAAAAAAAACATGGTGTTAGAATGCATGTATTAACAGCAACACAGATCTTAACGTAAATCTGCCCTTGGATTTCTATCATTACTTGTGGGATTTTCTAGACTGTACAGTTGTGGCTTTTATTTACTTGTCCATTTCCCATATAACCTTGCATTTATCTTCATAATAAAGATTACAAAGACTCATAGATTTGTTTCTGGTGCATTTGGGCCTAACTTCTCAGTTGTGTCACAGGAAAAAAAATATATGTGTGATGTATAAGTTCTTCCTAATATCAGAACTCCTTAGTTAGTGTACTATACATATAACCAGTATGTGAATTAATTGTCTTTTTAATTACAGCAGTTACAGCTAATTACGGCGATTACAAACTCATCAGATCCTCAACTGTGGTCACTGGCGGACATATTTATTCATTTATTTATTTCTCCACCACTTAGCCTTTTGTGTCCAATGTGTCTGCACTCGAAACACCTCAGCCGCTCCATGGTGGCAAAAACAATGTAAATGTTTTCACCATCTTTACAGTCAAAATTCACATTAAGTGTCTCTTGGTTGTTTTTAACCATTAAAATCTGTCTGTGGAAGGACAGGACATGTCTGATGGTGGAGCTGTTACACCCAAGTGAGAAAGCTCTCATAGGGCTGACAAACTTCCCGAAGCGGGCCAGCTCCCTCATAATCATCTCGTCCTTAATAAATGGGGGCTTGTTGGAGATCACCAACTGCATCACAGAGGTAGACAGAGGGTTGACTTGGACCACAGGTCCTCTCACATATATTCCAGTCTTTATTAGCATGCTTACGATGTTTATCTTTGTCAAAAACACTACAACCGCTTTGTTCATCTGGGAGGCAGAGTAGATGTTCTGATATCCGACCTGCTCTCCCACCGCTAGCAGCTGCTCCTCCACCCATTCACTCTCCTCTGGAACACACTTAACGCCATGCCGTGATGCCCCAATCACTCTCACTACACACTTTTAACTTCGTTTATTAATACCATTCACTAAAAGAAAAAAAATGGTGATAATTTTTTCAAAACTTGGCAGGACGCCAAACAGCCCTCCACGCGTCTCTTTACACCCAGAGCATGCTCATGTAGTTTTAGTAACAGTAATTCAGTTATGCAAAAAACGTTGTACAAGTTTGAGCAGCTCAGCATCTTTGAGCTTGTGCCAAATGTTCCATCTCTTGTGCCAAATGCCTGAATGTAAATGTAAGGATTTGTTGATTCTCTTACAGTAGACACATTTCTGGACATCAGTAATTTTTAGCTCTTATACTATGGCTGAAAAGAAACAGTAAAAACTGAGTCGTGCAGTCTTATTTTTTCCATCCTCTTTCATGTAGGTCTGGGAGCGGTAGAAAGAAATTGTGGTGATTTGCATTAGCATAGAACTTTAGTTTTATTACTTGTGTCTCTTACTGAAAACCTACCCTTTTACAGCTGTTATGGAAAGACATTATACCTAATTTAATAATATAATTTTATTTCCGTCATCATTGCTTATATTTGTGCTAAGAATACAATACAGGGATAACCAGAGTAAATACAAAATACAGTTTTTAAATCATGATTTCACGCACTAATGGTAAAAAGCTGTCCCAACCTACATGGCCTTACGTGAAAAGTAATTGTCATTGTTGTGCCACTCTTGGCAGCAGCAACTGCAATCAAGTTTTTGCAATAACTGGCAATTAGTCTTTCGGATCACTGTGGAGGAATTTTGACGAGTTGTTGTTGTTCTCTTCAAGTAATTTTGAACAGCCCACCCGCTCCTGAGAAGTTTCACCACTGCATCATCTCTTCTTAAATTTCTTTAGATAGTTTTGCTTCTTTAAATCTATTTTCATTTTATTTTTAGTGCTTTACTTTGTCTATTTTGTCTATTATGCATCTCTTCCCGCCCAGAGCATGCACATACTTTGTTATTCATCTTTATGTTTATTTTAACTTATCTTAGTTTAATATTAAAATTTGTTTTGATAAAAGGAAGTAGTAAAAAAAGCTAATACTTTTTCACAGCACTGTATACTAATAACATAATTACAATGCTAACAGCAATACATTTAACTTAATCTGACAATGAAATGTGCCATCACACCTCATTTGTTTAAGACATTATCCTATAGACCTGATACAAGATACAATAAAGTTTCCCATTATTATGAGAAACTTAAATTTAAGCCAACTGTAATATGAGTTAAACATTTCAGGATGGTTGGCTTTTATTACTGTTTAAAAATGAACTTTGACCAGTTTATAATTGTACATATTCAGAATTTAATGTATAAAAAAGCACACATTCATCATAACAGCATAGATCACTTTAAATCATTAATATAGTAATGAAACATAGCAAACAGATAATCCATCCAAAAAAAAAACCCTCACCATAATGCACATTCTAATAATGCAGCAAAAAACAATATTCATATTCTTATTTCATTCATTTCATTCTACTTCAGAGTCATTATTAAAACACCATCCTGAGGTCATGTTTTATTCAGTCTGGGGTTATATATATATAATTTTAAGAAATATAATACTTGTAAAAAAAAAATCTTAAAATGTTTAAGATCTGAAAAACAAATGAAAAACGGATCTAATCTGTCATAACTAATATGAATGGCAACACTATTTTGCAGTTATCATGAAACATTGTTTTCTTGTTCAACTTTAGGAATAAACATTACTAAAATACACATTTATATAAAAAATGTCAATATATAGCACTTTTGAGAAAGATTTTATAAAAACATACAAACACACGTGTGAATAAGAGGCACATCAATCTTTGTGTGTGTGTGTGTGTGTGTGTGTGTGTGTGTGTGTGCGTGTGAGATCATCCCACTAGGTGTTTGTTAATCATGCCCTAAACTACTGTATAATAGACTCCAGTTCACTCACTAAATAGGGTTCTTTCTCTTTAAGAATTTTATAGAATTCTGCTTTCACGTTTTCAGAGTTGAGACATCTGTACAGTTCTCTCATTTTCCCCTGTGATGTTGCCTGTGCTTGAATATGACTGTACATCTCATCAGTTAACATGTTCTTGCCTTTTAGACAGTCTGCAATCTCCATTACTGAAGAAACTTTCTGAATCAGCTTTGCTTTGTTTGTATTCACAAAGTTAATACCTAAAAATAGATACATTAAATAATTTTAAACATTAAACTCTATTTTACTGATGTTCATGTCACACTTTCAATGCATTTAGTGCAAACATTAACTGTGACAAAATCATATGAATCTGTAAGACCCATGTACATACATGCACCAGTAACCTTAATAATAAAAATTATGTTACATTTGTAGTGAGGCAAATTGTAAAGTAATACAAAGTGAAGTAAAATCACATTTTGATGTATTATATTTAAATATAGATATGGAACTAAAATATTTGCATGAGTTCCTCTATAAATGTTAAGAAAATGTCTTGGTTCCTAAGGATAATTTGGAAGTAAAATTAAGACTGGATCAGACAGACGTACCTGTTGTGTTGATTGTGTTTGAAACTGCTTCTGTACCTGATGTAAAAAGTCAAACAACAAGATACTGATACTCTGACATTACATGATTAATAGACATATAGAAATACAGTTCAAGAAAAAAAAACATCATCAGTAATCTGTAGGCATTTTAATCATTGTAAACACTGGACATAACTATAAAACGTGATATGAAACCCAAAATTCTCACAAAGTTTCAAACTGAACATATTTCAGTTTCTACAGTACTTGTTTTATTTAGCCCTTATTTATTGTTGGATGTGGAACAAAAACATGTACTTTTTTCTTTATAGTTAGACTTTTATTAAATATGCTTTACTAATAAAAAAAAAACATAGCACCAAACCATCATGTAAATCAATGTGAAGAAATATTTCCGTGAAGTCTTTTTACTACCTGACATGCTGCACTAGCGTAGATCAGCAAATCACCGCTTCCATATTACAGTAGGTGATTTAATTAAATTTTAAAATTTGTATTCAAAATAAAACTTTCATTTACACAAATAGAAGGGGAAAATTGTCCATTTTCATTGCAGAACAGAAAAAAAGTTGTGAGCAGTACAGTATCTGGCCATTATGAATGCACGCTTTTTTCCCCACGAGATCCCGCAATTTGGCGCGCGACATGCCGCGAGATCCCTCAAGCAACATTCGGGTATTTAAATAAATGTGCTGTGCTTCACTGAATATCCGCCAGATGGCGCATGGAAGGACTTTATCTAAAAGCCAGAGAAGTACAACGAATAATTGTGTATCATTATTTAGCCTAAAACAATATTGCTTCCAATGCTGAAGCAAACATGAATTTTATTTTGTTTTACAATAATAATATTTTATGATGAATCTGCGTATATGTGCTTCATATTATGTTCATAATGATGAAAAGAGATGCCATAAATTATGAGGCGCCGTATAGGGCTTAAATCAAACTTCACTTATGCACACACACACACACGTGAAACACTTGCATACACATATATGAACCAGTCACACATCTATATATACTACTAACAGCTCACACAACTACATATGAAATGTGCGCACACACAAGCGCACATATACACAAACTCTCCGCGCACCCACACCTAGACGCGCGCACATATACAGTAATTGTCCTAATTCGTGAATATGTCAACATGTCTTCGTTAAAACGTAAAAATGTGCCGAGCACCATCAGAAGACATGAAGGAACAAATATAAACATGAAGTGCTTCAGGCTTTTTAGAAAAAAAATATATTGCTCTTTGTCATGGCAAATCGTTCAGTGACAATCCCATAAAATTCCTTGTACTGTAAATAGGTAGTCTGAGAATTTATTTACCATAAGTTTTGTTGTATTGTTTTTACACAACCTATGATTTCACCTATGCTATTTTACAAATGGAATATTTTTATGTTACACTCTTAAAACTGCTGGGTTAAATGTTAAAGTGCTGGGTTATTTTATCTATTTATTATTATTTAGTAGATTACCTGTCAGAAAAAGCCCAAGTGAAATTAATCCGCTGTTATAACTACTGCAGAGATAGTTAATCAGCGGTAATTTTCACTATTACTACTACTAATAATAATAATATTGAATGGAGAAAGCGCAGTCAAAGAAGAATCATCATTGAGAAGAAAGTGAAGAATAAATACATATCAGTATTTAAAGTTTGAGCTCGACACGTTTATGAGCTCTGTCGCTTGTTATCAATGGGCGCATAGGTTAGGGTTAGAGAGAGAACGCATGTTTGGCTTCAGTAGACACACAATACTTCCGATTGAAACACGAATGCCCCCTACAGGTAACGAACGGCATTTTCACAGCTTCCCGCGTGCTGCCGCGGAAGCGCGCGAGATCCCTTTTCAAGAAACATGCGTTCTTAATAGCCAGATCTGTATGTGTACATGATGCCCTGCAATAAACTGAGTCCTTTCTAAAATCAACGTTTCCACTTTGCTCTCAGTGGTGCTTGGATGTCTGAAGAATACTGAAGATGAATGAATGAATGAATGAATGGAGAAATGAAAGGCTGGTTTATGTTGAATTAAATTGTATTTAACCATTTGTGAGAAGGGATGTATAATTTCCTCCATGAAATAGTAAAATGAGCATTATACTGTAAATGTAACTGTACTAGGAAATATATAAACAAGGAATCACAGGAGACTCCAAACTCTCCAGATCTCAAGCCTACTGAGCATCAACAAGATGCGCTGAACAATAAAAATCTAATCATGGAGGTCCCTCCCCACAACCCAAATCCACTCCCAACATCCCCCACAGGCCCTGAGGAGCCAGAACCATTAAAACATTATGGCTGATCGGAGTGTACATGTGTACATGATTTATTTAAGGCAAAAATAATATATACAGTATCATTCATTTAAACATAAAGTGCCCTGCTGCTGTTGAACTGTACACAAGCAGTTGATGTGTTTCTGAACTTCTGATTTAATAATAACATCCTAAAATCCTGAATAGGAATCCTAAGCTGTCTTCATTTTCTAGGTTTAAAGAAAAAGAAAAAAGAAAGAAAAGATCCTTACCATTAAACTTGATCACATAAGGTCCCCACACCACTTGCTTGCTTTCATCCAAAATGCTTAATCTGATGCTCTTCACCTCGGTGCTAAAGAGCACCTCATATGTCGGGTAATGGTTGGGGTCAGGGTCACAATCAAATATGGCTTCCTAAATCAAAAGTTGATATGTATGACAAAATGATGGAGGTTTTGTATAATTATATGAATTGATCCTTACTCGTGGTTGGAGGATGTAGTTGGTGTCAGTAGTTTCAAGGTATGGTCTGTATCTTTTACCAGGGATCAGGTCGCATCTGGCAGCTGTCCTGATGTTTATACATTTCTCATGTTCCTGCACCTTTGAGGGCAAAATAAATTGTTTCGTACTTGAATTTAAAATCACAGTTATAAAAATACAAGTCTTGGTAAATTTGAGTTCGTCAGTCAAATTTGTCAAAGAATAAAATATCTTTTTAGCACAATTTTTTTTTTCATTTATACTCTATAATTATCATTCATAAAGGCCGTTTACCGTTTTAGCCATCACATTCCTTTGCAACAGATGAAGGTGGAGCTTATTCATCCTTTCCTTATAGAATAGCAGAATCTGGGCTTTGACTTGGCGACTTAGACATAGGTTTGATTTTATGAGACCAAACAAATAAAGACAATGAACGTTTATGATCACGTGTGTGTTTGTAACGTCCAGGGGCTGAATGATCTCCACATTTTTATCAGTCCCATGTACCACAGTCAATTTAACTTCATCTGTACCTGAAACATAATCAACCAGAACAGATCATTTAAAACAATATTAACAAACATAGATTACTGTAGGTATGAATCTCTCAATGGGGATTAAGGCTGCAACCATTAGTCAACATTTTCAACAACATCAAATACCAATGCAGAATTTGATTGTTGACTTGTATAATAAAACAAGGTTAATGTTATTTGCAAATGCAATTCACTACATAAAATGCTGGGGGCAGTATCACTTCCATTGTCTTGCATGACTGCATTACTGTATGTACTAATGAAGAAGTCTATATGAATCGTGACAAAAAGGAGAGAGAATGAGGGTGAAAAAGAAGCTAAAAACAAGACTTTGGTAGCATTTTACTGTGTCGACTCTGTGAAACAGAGCATCTAAAATCTAGATACCATGGAGTTGTAATGTCTTTGCGAGAAGGGTTTTTAAGTGAGTTAAGATAGTGTGTGGCATTGATACTTTTAGATCTTATGGCCACTCTGCATTATGAATGCATCGATTCATGAGATTTCCTTTTTACACTGATGCACCTTCATCTCATCACCTTCTGTGCATATGGAAACTTTCTTACTTTCACTATTAAGAATAGTTATGATTTTTACTGTAGATTTTTTTTTTTACCATGCAACTTCAAGTGTTTACATGATCTCCATCTATGATTCTTTTCAATCAAATTTATTCCACAAAGGGTTCTTAGCCCAGTTTCAGTAATTTCAGTAATTTCAAAGCTTAAATTTCAAATCATTACATTTCAAAACATGATTCATGGGTCATTAATTGAATTTGATGTGGGAAATTCTTGTATTAATATGTTAGGGCAGAGACTGGACAGCAGGGTTTTACAGGTGACTTGAACAGGTCAGATCAAACATGCAGGAAAAAAGAGATGGAGGGCGCGACAGGGCTGCACGATTCTTGACAAAATGTGAATCCAAATTTTTCTCCATGGGAATTGAGATCACGATTTTCTCAGGATTCTCTCTCTTTGTTTTTTTCTTCCAACAAAAAACATTAATTGCACTTAGGGAGCCGCAAGAACGGTTCATCGCGGTTCATCGCAAATTTTAGGGTAGTAATTACGTTTCAGTGCGGAAAAAAGTAATTATGTTAAAATGAACATACAATTTTTTTGCCAGTCCTCGCGGAACCTTGCGGCCCCTATGGAACTTCGCAGAACGTCGGGTGGTCACTTGCGGTGGCTCGCGGTGCCTAACATCGCATCTCACTCATCGAGTCAAAGAGAGTTTGCCACATATACACATTGAGCGGACACATAAAGCATCAAAGGGAGTCAATAAGGTCCAGGTCGTCAGAATGTAAAAAAAAAAAAAAAGTAAGTGAGCATTTAAGCAAACAAATAAAATCAGGATGCAAAACAGTTTTGGGCATGAAAATAACAGCATACAGTGGACCCTCGGATGTCTTGATTTACAAGCACCAAGCATCATGTGGCACGCATGCGCTTCTTGATCCGTTCACGTTCTTGAACGTGATCACAACTGAGCAATGGTTCTTCTCGCTCTCGCACTGCGGAATTGTGGGTAATCGTCTTTCATGCTCTGTTTCAGTGCTCGGGCATCACTACATAGTTAACATCCATTCGCGAGTGTAATGTTAACTATTACACTGTGACCACGTGTGTGTGTAAAGTATCTTTTATTTTGTGTGTGTTTTGTAGAGATCTTTCTTGTTAAAGATCCTGTTTCTCTCTCTCTCTCTGTCAAAATGTGTGTGTGTGTGTCTCCTCCCTCCTCCTCTGCCTTTACACACACACTCTATCTAATGGAAACACTGCTCTGTCGTGATTCTTTTCAAAGGTAAAATGCAGGTTAATTTGCTTTATTTTTACTTGACAGCAGTGCTCCTGCTAGTGTGCGCGCACTCGAGTGTCATTAGAGAGATTCCTTTTTAAAGAAGTTTTCTGATAACACAATAAAGAATTTCTGATAAAGAAGTTTTCTGATGCAACACACTAGCTTAACTCACTTAAAAACCCCTCCCGCAGAGACATTACAACGCCAGTGTACCTAGATTTTAGATGCTTGTGAACATCATAGTGCTGCCGCAAAATAACAATTCTGTTTCAGAGGCTCTCTCCTTTTAGTCACCATTCATATAGACTTCTTCATTAGTACATACAGTAATGTAGTCAATGGAAGACAATGGAAGTGATACACATACACAGCGTGTACACGCACAAACACACACATACACAGCACGTGCGCAAGCACACTAATGGAAACACTTATCTGTCGGGATTTACTTTTACTTTTTTTGAAGGTAAACTGCAGGTTAATGTGTTTTATTATTACTTTATATTTTGTATAAATCTTTTTTGGGTTGTGGAACGAATAATCTTCATTATTTTCATTATTTCTTATGGGGAGAATTCTCTTTGATATATCAGTGTTTTATATATAAGCAAGCTTGTATAGGTTCCACTGAACTACCCCAACTCCTTATTATCGGTTAGCTTGTTTAGCTCCATCTCCTTGTTATACAATACCTCATGTGAGTGACAGCGGAACTCCGTAAATAAGAAACAGAGATGAAAAGTGATCGAGTTGTATAACTAAATCATTTGCTAATCTTTATTAATTGGTAATTTAGTAGTGTTTTGTGTTACAATGTTACACATACAGTAAGTGAACTCGTGAATGCAGCATGATCTGAATTCAGGGAAATACATGCAAGCGAATCGCCGTCATTCAGAAACGAGATTGCATGTGGGTATGAATCAAGATTGTGATTTTTTTTTTTTATTGTGATTATTCATGCAGCTATATTGTTGACTAATTAAAAAACCAATTGACAGATTAGTCAATTACTACCAAACAGCCCAAATGGATATAAATCTGAACTATTCAATAAATCATTAAACTACAGTGGATTAAGATTTTGCGTGGTTGACCACCCATGTCCTAAGGCTTGGGTTCATGAAACTTCACCCTACTCTCATTATTTCTATTGTTAACAAATGTTAAAAGGCAGTAAGGCACTTACGGGTCTCACAATGTGGAAGGTGTAGATGACAAATTGAACCTTCAAGGCATTCAATACTGTACAGAGGTCCTGCAGGTTCCATTTGACCTAATCCATCCAGGTCAAGGCTGCCCCAGGACACTATTCTGTACAGCACTTCACCTTTACCTTCCATCTCAAACACAAGGTTGGTCAATGCGCATTTATACTGGCCAGCATGAGGACAGAGAAACCTGAAATATATCAAGGGAAGGAATTTTAGAATGCCGTTAGGAACTTTTATGAGGCTTTGATGCAGCTATGACCTCACTGATTTGTTTTGAAGCTTTGAAGAAGTGGTTCTGGTGTAATGATCAGTGCTGATGCAGCATGTTTTAATTTGTTTTACACATTCATTCCGCATGTTAATCTGTCTGTAGATTCAGCTCCTGATTAAGTTTAGTCAGCTTTATAACTTGTCTCATTCAGCTATCCAGCAAAATTAAAAGTAGAAACGACACTGAACAAAAGGCAAAAACACTTGTAATCCTAGTGATAAGCACTGAGTGATTTCACACCATTATGAGAAGTGAACATTTCTCTCGATGCATTCTCAACTGAGTGAACACCCACTCTTAAAACCAGTCACATAGCAGGAAAACAGATATGATAACGTTGTCAACACTTGTCCTTAATAACTGCTTCTAAGTCATTCTGTATCTTCTGTCCTCTTTTATTTATGAAAACAAAGCTAACAGGTTTCGAACACAAGGCTGAATCCTAAATCACTCATGAGAGAAATGTTCACTGGGACACTATTTGAGATTTAACCCCAGAACCCAGAAGTTAGCTGAAGAGAAACTTATGAGATTTACTGGACTGTCCAACACCTCCATGGTTTATTCTCCTCCCATTTTGGATACTTACTGTACCAGTAAAAATTTTAATTTACTTTCAGCTCTGTTAATTACACTAACGGTCAGTCTTGTATTTTGGGCTTTGACATTATGAATTAGGAAAGAAAAAAAAAAACATTCTTGCCCATTATTTTTACTTTAAATTAAACCAGTACTAAATTGGAGTAAAACTAGAAGAGATTGTACTGGGGCACAGCATATAAATTCTTTGACACATGCCTCAGTAAGCGGTCTAGCAACACCCTTGATATTGCCCTAAATGTTGTATGTAGGGTTTACATTTATCTGAAATTCATTCTAACATCCATAAACCCTAAATAATCACCTAGTAAAAAAACTACTACCCTCAGCCTTGTATTATATATATTGGCTGTGTGTAGTGCAACAGGTGGTGGGTTTCAGAAAAAATGGTATGCAGCAGTTAGGAAGCGCAGTGTCAGCTAGGATACACCACCCTTGGAGCAAATAGTGTTAAAGGCCTTGCTCAAGGGCTCAACAGTGGCAGATGGCAGTGCTGGTGCTTGAACCTCCGAACTTCCGATCAGAAACCCAGCTTAGTAACCTACTGTACAAACACAATTGTTGAGTCACCACTCAAGTTCAGAAATAAGTGGGTTTTAAAATCCCCTTGTCGTGGATGCCCTGGGACACTGATTTGACCACCAATAGAGTGAAAGGGTTAAATAAAAAGATTGTTACCTATATTTCTGTCTGTTTTTAACCTCAGCACAGTTTCCAACCAGCATCTCTTCTATCTTTTCCAGCAGCTCTGTGATCTGAAAGTTATCATCCATCTTCATATTGTCAAAAACATAATATCTGTTTCCACATTCCTCAACCAGCCACTGGAGGTCCTCCCCTCCACGCTCAATGTGCTGCTCTATGGTTGTGTCCTGAAGAGGTCCTTGAAAGTTGAACAGAATTATTGTATGACCCCAGACTTGGGGACCCAAAAGATTCAGGTATTCTTCTAATATTCTTTTATCGATATCTTTTAATTCATCTTCCATGTGTACATCCACCAGCACAGCATGAATTCGTGGAAGCCCCTGGGAGCCTGAGGGTACACTGAGGCTAAGGGTTTCTTTAAATAATTTGGTGCTCTCCTCTACAGGTCTGTCACTCTGCCATCCGGGACCTTCAATTACAGTGATCGTACTCCCTGCTACCTCTCTTTGTGTCTTCACACACTGGGCAGTTTCCTTCAAGTTAAAGGTTTCTCTGACTAAAGTAGTGTCACCTACTGAAGACTTCTTTGACTTCTGATTTCCCAAAAGCAAACTTCCCAGCTCTGAGAGATGGTCCTCTAATCCTGCAACAAAATAAAGCTTGTTATCTTTCAAAACTAGATTATATAAATATAAATCATTTAATGTATTAATAATTTAGTTTTTTTCCCCCCAAAGAATTCATGTTTCAGTCATGTTTAGACATTCAGATGTCTCTCTAGTCTGTGAGAACACACAAAAGGTACAAGAAAAAAATTCCATGCTTTTTCAATTTCAAACAAGCAATCAGATTTTCCTCTTATTGTGATCTCATATGCAAAGAGACCCTCCCCTGTACCAGTGCTCAGCCAAGTTCTGTCAGGTTTTTCTTTGTTTTTCTCTATGCCATTTAGATAAGTAAATAAGCCAACCTAGCAATCTTTAGATTTTAAAAAGCATCTCGTTCCTGCTTTTTCGGGGGAACAGGGTAAGTTAAACAGCAAAGTAACCCGAGACGTTCCCTTTGAAAAGCTACACTCGATGCTGCGTGAAAACGCTATGGGAATGGGAATAGCAATGCTGCCATGGACTCAGAGTGCAATAAAAGGGACATTGTGCCTTCTCCTGTGAGGCAAAAGAGGTCCACCTCTCTCAGATTTGACTGACTACTTCGGGGTGGAGTTTCCAATCCCCATGTGTCACAGCTTGTCTGGACACAAGCACAAGTCTGCACCCATATTCATAAATCGCCCCAGAATGTAAATCGCCCTGAGGGACAGGAACTTGTCCTGTTTCCAAAGCAGAACCTGGTGCACTAGCTTTTTCCAGCAGCGCGAGCGTAGTCCGCCCTGGTGATTTATGTACGAGACATCCGTAGGTGTTGCTCACCTGCACTAGGACATGGTAGCCTATCAACTGCTGGAGGGAGTATTTCAGGGCCAGAAATAGATCCATCATTTCAAGGCAATTGATGTGCCCGGCGAGAAGATGGCCGGATCCATTGGGCTGGATGGCCATCTAAGAACGCACCCCAGCCCGTGAGGGAAGCATCTGTCGTTAGCAACTTGCGACGACAACACAGAACTAGAGTGGGACCCAGAGTCAAAAACCGGGGTCTGAACCACATAGGACGGGTACGAAGCCCCTGGTACGTAACCCTTATTTGCCTTGGGATTGGCCCTTGAATGAAATCCCCTGGCGCTTAGCCACAACTGAAACGATCTTGTGTGCAGAAGGCCCAAGAGTATCACTGTGGATGCAGCTGCCATGAGGTCTAAAACACACTGAAAATAATGAACAATCACTTTTTGGCCTAGCCTGATTTCCTTTAGGGTATTGTGTAGCATCCCCCCAGAAAGATGGTCAACACTTGACTGATGGTTATTTTTGATTTATTGAAAAAAGAGACAAAATATCCTTAAATCAATGAACACCAACGTAAGAGCTTGTGCCAATTCTGGAGGTGCTAGAACATTCCAGTCTAAACTTTCTTTCTGCTGCCAGAAAACTAAAACCCCGCCCCTACGGACGCTATTTCAAAACAAAMGTCCTCAAAATAAAGCTAAATCYAAGGCAATACAGATCCACATCAARTAGGAAATAAACAAATAAAACAACAATATTCCGTGACCACTCAAATATTCACCTTGTAAACTGGGTCATTTACATATTGAGAATGGATTCGACACACGCAGGAGACAGCTGTGCCTGCATTGAAATCGAATTCCATATGACACCCAAATACGTTGTCCTCTGAGCAGGAAAGAGAACGCCTTCCCTGGCATTGATTCTCAATCCTAAAGATTCAAGATAAGCTATGCTGACATCTCGATGCTGAGATTAAGCCAGAATCAGTAAGTCGTCTATGTAATTCAAAATACGGATGCCCTGGAGTCATAGAGCCAGGGCTGCATCTGTGCATTTTGTATTTGTGCGGGATGACAGCTAGGCCAAATGGAAGAACCTGATACTGGTAGGCTTCGTCCCCAAAAGCGAACCTCAGGAACTTCCTGTGTTGTAGCATATTTCTATATGAAAATTTGCATCCTTCAGATCGATTGTCATAAACCAATCCTTCGGTTGGATTTGAGAAACAATAATTTTCGCTGTCAACATTTTGATGTTCAGCCCACGAAAATGTAAAATTGAACGTACTGGCTTTCTTGGGAACCAAGAACCACTGACTATAGGAGACCACTGCTCCCCGAAACACCAGTGGTGGCAGAGATTGGACAACGGCCTCCTAAGGGCGCCAGGAAGAAGTCTTCATTCCTTATTGGAATTTTTACGCGCCCCTACCTGGGGGGAGATACCACCACTGTCCTGGGCATATAAGCCTCAGGACTTTTTTTTAGAGGAGATAATGCTCCTCAGGTCCGGCTTCTTTCAATCTCATTGAGGGGGTGCTCGGCTTGTCACACTCTCCTTTTGTGCTTCACGCCTGGAGAGAACTGGACCTAGTCGGGACTGGGTGGCCAATGGTCCCGACTCCTGAGCATGGCACAAAGGCCTGCTCGTAGAGCTTCGCCTCGCGAAACCTAATGGCGATGGTGTTTACAGCATTGCTCAGGTCTCTCAGCAGGTCAGCCTGGTATGCCTGCAAAACATCATGGTGTGTAGAGCAGCACCAGCCTGACCCCCTGCCTGAAAAGTTTTCCCACCAACGAAGATGTTACTCTACACGGCTTGGTGGGGCGTGTGGGCTTTTTCAGTGAAGAAAAAGTCAACGGCACAAAGACATGGGAAGCGCAAGGCTTACTCCAAGAACGAGTTAACTCGTCATGGAGGTCACCAAAGAAGGCCACCCGACAGGTTTTTACTTTTAAATTTTTTTTTCCTAAACCTGTCATCTAAACTTCAAGCAATTGGGGCACTCTGAGGTCAATGTCCATCTCTGCAGAAGCAAGAGAGGAATTCTCTTCCCTCATTCAGAAGAAGCGCCGGGGCGCGCTTGAGACATGGGCGCGAGACCCTCCAGATCCAGTGAGAGCGTGAGAGAAAAGGAAAAATCCATTTCACCTGCTTTTGCCAGATCGGCACGTGATCCCCAGGAGTGTGCAGCGGCTCGCGGTTTCTCTTTAAAGAACGCGAACCGAAGGCAAAGCACCTTGATAGAAAGGAGATCGCAGTGCTCGCATTCTCCCTCAAGCCTGAGGATAGGGTACTCTTCCCCAAACACTCGAAGCAGAAAGTGTGGAGATCGCTGTCTGAGAGAAATCTCTCACATGGAGGCACAGATTATATAAAAACTTTCTGCTCACTTTTTTTTCTTTCAACTGCCGCTGCAGTATTGAAAAACACAAAAAAGACAAAAACACCTGAGTATGTTTCCAGTTCAGACCAAGCCAAAGTTTGGCGTGTTTGATACACACGTGCTTCACAACCGGTGGAACAAAGAGATGTTCCCATAGCATTTTCACGCAGCATCGAGTGTAGCTTTTGAAAGGGAACTACAATTTAGGGAAAGTTCACATTTCCCTAAAAGTAAGAATTGTGAGGTTTCTTTGTTTTTTTCTGGTTGGAGGTAATACATCATTAGCTAGAATATAAATGAGACATTTGCCCTGTCAATCGATTGATTCTATCTTTGTGAAGTCTTATATATTTACTTACCATTAAACCCGATCAGATGAGGTCCCCAAACAACCTGGTCGCGTTTATCCAAAAGACTTAATGTGATGCTCTTAACCTTGTTACTAAAGAGTGCCTCAAAGGTAGGGTGATGGTTGGGGTCAAAGTCACAATCAAATGTGGCTTCCTAAGGTAAAAGAAGAGGTAGAGATTCTTCCAGAAGAAATAGTTTTTGTATAATGGTATGAATTGAATCTTACCTGTGGTTGGAGTATGTAACTGGTGTCAGCAGTATTAAGGTATAGTTTATATTTTTCACCAGGAATCAGCAAACATTTGGAGGTTGCCCCAATAATCACGCTGTTCTCAGGTTCCTGCACCTTCAATTTATTGTTTTTGATTTGATCATAAATATTGACATAAACATATTGGAAATTCTATAATTTCAGATCATCATTTTTGCAGTACTGTGCATAATTACAACATTAAAAATAGAACACTTAAATATATTATGTGAAGACCAAATAAGAAACAATACATATTGTATTAAAACCTGATTACCTCTTCAACTGGGACATCCCCTGGCACCAGATGGATGTGTAGTTTACTCTTTCCTTTTATATAGAACAGTAGAACCTGGGCTCTGACAAAAGCTTGGAAAAATGGTTATACCTTTTAAAATGTTTCACTGGTTACGAATGTCTGACAATATATGTACCAAGGCCTTAGACAATTAAAATTCTTTAATATTTCTCATGTAAATGTTGTTATATCTAAAAGGCAGCATTACCTTTAAGTTATTAGATTTAATTAGCATGTCAATAATCAACTTTTGGGACTCACAGTGAAGAGGCTGTGGCTGAGGGCTTGAACCTTCAAAGCAGTCAATCCCATAGAGAGGTCCTGCAGGTTCCTTTTGGTCTAATTCATGCATGATATGGGTGTCCCAGGACACTATTCTGTGCAGCACTTCCCCTTTCCCTTTCATCTCAAGTACAAGGTAAGCCCTCTTGCTATTAAAATGATCAGGAAAGTCAGGGGAAAAATGTATATGTGTCTTTAGAGTCTTTTCATAAATGGTGGGATGGACAAATCATTTTCATCTAGTCAACGAGACAAGTAAAAGCTCTAGACAGGCCATGCACTTACTGTCTGACAAGGCAAAAAAGTGGTAGTGAACATAAAAAGAAAGTTTTTAACACTAACCAAATACAGACAGCCATTGACTGCAAAGGATTTTCTCTCAAATATTATTTCAATTTAAATTTCAAATACCCACACATCCATAAATCCCTAGGGAACAAACATTGACCCGCCCCCAAAGAAAATGGCAGTCACAATCCTACTACCAGTGAATATATAGTGTAGTGTACATAATATTTACTAATGGTGTGATTATTTATAATTTCAGCAATCTTTCTTTCTGACATGGTGCACTGCTAGTAAGGCTGATGACTTCATTTCACTTAAGGAGTTAAGGTTACTTGAGGATTTCAAGCATTGTCTTCCAGAGAGGATGGTATGATATTTAATTAAGCAGGAAGTCAACACTATCGCAAGCCAACACTATCGCACTCCGCAGTCTTGGCAGACGAGTTTGTGCTTACTCATAAAAATGTTTTTCAGACAATAGGAGTTGAAATGAGTTCAGTCCACATGGCTGTAGTGAACGTTCAGCCTCCCAAACAAAATGGTGAACAGTCTAACGAGACTCGAGAATGTTTTATTGCCATAAGATGGGGCATATGATAGGAAAATGACATTTTTCTATCTGACTCTTTCTTAGGTATGGATGCTGAGTCTGGGGAGTCTGCAGGAATTGAATTCGGTGTCGGTGACCATATGAGGGCAGTTGTAATGGGCGACATTTTGCCCTTGGCAGTCACTCGTGAAAACCTTATCGATGTTCAAATTATCAAAACAATGATCCTTCATTGGCAAAATTTTTAAATGAGTGGTGAACTGCAAATTGGATAATGTTGCATTCTTTGTTAAAGATGGGTTACTTTTGCGAAAGTGGCATAAAAGTACTTCTACAGAGGATGAGTAGTTTATCAAGTGGTAATTCCCACTGCCTTATCTTTCACTTTAAATCTTGCTAAATGTGAAATTGGCAAAGTAACAGTGATCTATTTAGATAAACAAGTAGGACAAGGCAACGTGCGACCGGTAACAGCAAAAATGAAAGCAATGAATGAGTTCCCTATGCCGAAAACCAAACGAGAACCACGATGATTTTTGGGTATGGCTGTTTACTATCTGTGCTTTTGCCGGAATTTTTCTTCCGTTGCAGTTCCTACTACAGTGCTGTTATTGTGTTTGTTTACATTGAGACAGTAGCGCATTAGTAGCTTATTCTAAAGTTGATTATTAAATCCGACACTTAACTGTTCGTAACATCGCTTTTACTCAACACTGTGATTTCACTTATGGCGCAGATTAACTTCAGACAGATATCTAAGCACTGCAAACATTTCAGTAAATTCTGTCCAGACAGTTTTACATGATGCTGTGATGAAATCTGGCACGTAACTGCTCATAACTTTACTTCCGCTCAACATTTTTACTTCATTTATCGTGCAGGTTTAACTTCAGGCAAAAACCTAAGTACTGCAAAAGTTTCATTAAATTCTGTCCAGCCATATGTGATGCTGTGACAAAAACAAGCTGGACAGACATATAGACAGATGGACAAACATAAAGACAAAAAATCTGAGACTGGTTTTGGGTCCACCAATGTGTGAAATGTAAAGATATAATTAAGTGTATGGGTTTTGACCTATGTACAGAACCTAAACTTCCTTTAATTGATATAGATAATAATGTAATATCTTATCTATCTATTGTAATTATTTAGAAGGGGGCAATCCAAGCTGTTGGGGTGGGGTGGGGGTGTGGGTTATTCAGTTCAGTTAAATGTAAAATGCCCTCACCTCAGATTGCTGCAGTTATGTTTGCTCTAATGACTCGTGGTTTATCACACAGTGGCACCTCACATTACTGCTTTTTTATTAGCATCATGGCTTAAGAACAAACCGGGTTTCAGACAAAACCTCCCGCAATATGAATAAACATAATGTAAGTGTAACAAACTGCAAGGGGCAAATACTTTTTCATAGCACTGTACCTGTATTCTTCTATGTTTTTATCATTGGAATACATTTTGATCAATTCAGGAGTAAATATTGAAATGGCTCCTGGCTGCTGAACACTTTGAGTTGAATCCAGTTTCTAAAACAAATATAAATAGTCAAGTTAGTGCCATTTTATTTCAGAATTAAGATGAATGATAAATTCATTCCGATTTAAGGCCAATTAAGTACAGCCAGTTCACCTGCTGACCTGTTTTTGGGAGATGGGAGGACCCTGTTGGAAACTCGTGGAAACATTTCCCTGGTCTTCTAAGTCAGAAACCTTTCCTGTAAAGATATATATATATATATATATATATATATATATAGAGAGAGAGAGAGAGAGAGAGAGAGAGAGAGAGAGAGAGAGAGAATTTTTATTCATTTATTTAATACACTAAATCACAAAAATTTCTTTAGTAACTAAACTACGTACTAAAGTTTCTTGTAATATTAATTTAAATATTAATATACAGATGTGTGTGTGTATATACAGTATGTCAAAAAAGTAAGTAGTACACCCCTCACATCTCTGCAAATATTTAGTTCATAGGACTTTTCATAGGACAACATTGCATAAATGACTCTTTGACACAATGAACAGTAGTCAGTGTAAAGTTTATATAACAGTGTAAATTTATTGTCCCCTTAAAATAACTACAAATACAGCAAATAATAGCTGAACCCCTGGCAACAAAAGTGAGTACTTGTTTGCCATGAGGTGCCATGTTGAACTTTCAGTGGCCAGGTTGAGAGAGTGGAAGAGCTTTTATAACAAATTGAAGTACAGTGTAACACAGTGTAACACATGACAAAGGGGAAGGAAAATGACTAATTGTGCTCAATTTGTACATTTTCACTTAGGGGTGTACTCACTTTTCTTGCCAGGGGTTCAGCTATTATTGGCTGTATTTTTAGTTATTTTAAGTTATTTTTACACGTGTGTGTATTAACAGCTACACTATATGGGTCTTTACTATACAGTGTGTGTGTGATTTACATAGATTGCAAGATTTACTCCATTAAGACTTCACACTAAGTTTGTTGACTTGAAACAGACTTTAAATGTTTTAATGACTACACAGATCTTTAGTAAAGTATGGGTGTGATTTAATCCTGGAAGACTTCTCTGTAAGTCTGATCTAATGGACATCAAATCCTTTAGCAGTAATCAGTTTCTTTTTAAAGATAATTTAAGAATTCCTGTTATAGTTATAGTAGCCCACATCATTCAATCTGCCTATTTAATTTGGGATTTTTACACCAGGTGCTCTTACTGCTGCAACCCTGGCTGGTGTTCCCTAATCCTGGTGTTCAGTCAGAAAGGAGAAGATGCTCTTGCTCTTTTAATTTACTGCATTTTTTCTTTCATACATTATGCTATTTTATTGTATACGAAGCACTTCTCCAATGATCAGTTTTAATTAATACTGCTTTAATAATATATATTGTCACAAAGCAGCTATGAATTCAGGCATACTGTAGGTTTCAGTGTAAAACCCAATTAAGCAAGCTAGAACTTGGTTATAAAAATGTTCTGAATTTCGTACATCTTACAGACAACAAACAGATATACAGTACAGACCAAAAGTTTGGACACACCTTCTCATTCAGCGAGTTTTCTTTATTGTGTCCTTTATTGTGTTCTTTAGCCCAAACGCGTCTCTTCGGCTTGTTGCCTGTCCTTAGCAGTGGTTTCCTAGCAGATCTTCTAGCATGAAGGCCTGATTCACACAGTCTCCTCTTAACAGTTGTTCTAGAGATGTGTCTGCTGCTAGAACTCTGTGTGGCATTGACCTGCTCTCTGATCTGAGCTGCTGTTAACCGCCGATTTCTGAGGCTGGTGACTCGGATGAACTTCTCCTCCGCAGCAGAGGTGACTCTTGGTCTTCCTTTCCTGGGCCGGTCCGCATGTCAGCCAGTTTCTTTGTAGCGCTTGATGGTTTTTGTGACTGCACTTGGGGACACTTTCAAAGTTTTCCCAATTTTTCTGACCTTGCTTTTTTCTTGCCATAATACAAATTCAAACTCTTTGAATGAGAAGGTGTGTCCAAACTTTTGGTCTGTTCTGTATTTTTTCCTGATTTTATATGAGGTGGTTTTCATTTAACTCCCAAAAATTGTCCTTTAGATGTTCTACCATCATGCTTTTTAAGAAGGATTTTAACATATTATGCCCAATTATTTTGGCCATAATTAATAGCTCCCTGTCAAAGCAATAGTTGTTTGCACTTTTAAATATGCAATTCTGCAACCTTTTTACAGAAACCCAGCATAGACCCCAATTACTCATTTACACCACTTACAGGCTTATCACCAAACTTGCATTCATTGCCAAGATTTTTCCCTAATTTGCATGTTAGGCCTACTTTGCTGTAAATTGTGTTTGTGACCTTTGATAGCCTTTACATAGTGATGATTATTTGATAAACTATTTCAGCATGTATACCAGGATCTGCCTTACACTAAGCATACACACTACCACTTCACTCAACTTGTCAAATAAGCAATCAGCCATTTCATCCAACTGGCTTTATGATTATTGAGACTCTAAGATGCACATCTGTACATCTGATATGTTAAAAACACTTGATATGCATAATTACAGATAAACCAAAAACTTACCAAAAATTTTACTACAGGCCATCTTTGACCACTTCAATGTCTCTGGGGGAAAAAAAAGAAAAAGTTTTTTTCATCTTAAAACCAGCTCTTATGCTAGAATCCCCCCAAAATATTTACTTGGTTAAAAAAGTGGAAAATAAATAAATAAATAAACCTTTATATTATTTTAGTACAGAGGAATGCTACACACGTGGACAAAATTGTTGGTACCCTTGAAAGAAAACCTCACAATGGTCACAGAAATAACTTTAATCTGACAAAAGTAATAAGAAATAAGAATTCTATGAATGTTAACCAATGAAAGTCAGACACTGCTTTTCAACCATGCTTCAATGGAATTATAAAAAACTCATGGAACAGGCCTCATTATAAAGAACTCATGGAACAGGCTTGGACAAAAATGATGGTACCCCTAACTTAATAGTTTGTTGAACAACTGTTTGAGGCAATCACTGCAATCAAACGATTCCTGTAACTGTCAATGAGACTTCTGCACCTCTTGTGCACCTCTCTGCAGGTATTTTGGCCTCCTCACTCCTCATGAGCAAGCTGCTCCAGTTGTTTCCGGTTTGAAGGGTGCTTTTTCCAGACAGCATGTTTCAGCTCCTTCCAAAGATGCTCAATAGGATTGAGGTCAGGGCTCATAGAAGGCCACTTTAGAATAGTCCAATGTTTTCCTCTTAGCCATTCTTGGGTGTTTTTAGCTGTGTGTTTTGGGTCATTGTCCTGTTGCAAGACCCATGACCTGCGACTGAGACCCAGCTTTCTGACACTGGCCAGCACATTTCTCTCTAGAATCCCTTGATAGTCTTGAGATTTCATTGTACCCTGCACAGATTCAAGACACCCTGTGCCAGATGCAGCAAAGCAGCCCCAGAACATAACAGAGCCTCCTCCCTGTTTCACAGTAGGGACAGTTTTCTGTTCTTGATATGCTTCATTTTTCCATCTGTGAACATAGAGCTGATATGCCTTGGCAAAAAGTTCCATTTTTGTCTCATCTGTCCATAGGACATTCTCCCAGAAGCTTTGTGGCTTGTCAACATGTAGTTTGGCATATTCCAGTCTCTTTTATGTTTAGTTTTCAACAATGGTGTCCTCCTTGGTCATCTCCCATGTAGTCCACTTTGGCTGAAACAACGACGGATGGTGCGATCTGACACTGATGTTCCTTGAGCATGAAGTTCATCTTGGATCTCTTTAGAAATCTTTCTGGGCTCTTTTGTTACCATTCGGATTATCCGTCTCTTTGATTTGACATCAATTTTCCTCCTGCGGCCACGTCCAGGGAGGTTGGCTACAGTCTCATGGATCTTAAATTTCTGAATAATATGTGCAACTGTAGTCACAGGAACATCTAGCTGCTTGGAGATGGTCTTATAGCCTTTACCTTTAACATGCTTGTCTATAATTTTCTTTCGAATCTCCTGAGACAACTCTTTCCTTCGCTTCCTCTGGTCCATGTTGAGTGTGGTACATACCATGTCACCAAACAACACAGTGACTACCTGGAGCCCTATATATAGGCCCACTGACTGATTACAAGATTGTAGACACCTGTGATGCTAATTAGTGGACACACCTTGCATTAACATGTCCCTTTGGTCACATTATTTTCAGTATTTTCTAGGGGTACCATCATTTTTGTCCAGGCCTGTTCCATGAGTTTATTATTTTTTTTTATAATTCTGTTGAAGCATGGTTGAAAAGAAATGTCTGACTTTCATTGGTTAACATTCATAGAATTTTTTAAAATTATTACTTTTGTCAGATTAAAGTTATTTATGTGACCATTATGACTTTTTCTTTCATTGACCGAAGGTTACCAACAATTTTGTCCACGTGTGTATACAGAAGCCTAACCCTGGATAAATCAGAAAATTTTCTAAAAGAAAGACTAGGATACATCTAGGAAATTAGATGTGTCAGCATACATCATCATGATTGCAAAGGAGGTAGGGCTTCAGTTTGATTATTTTCTCATACATAATTCTATCAACTGGCACTTTTTACTGTCAAGGGTAAGATGCAATACATTCTTAATTGTATACTTTGTTATGAAAATATGCTAAATTCACATTTCATAATGAAAGACTTATATAATTCATATAATGCCTTGATGCATACTATGCAGCAGCAAGTTAAACTATAGTCTGATACCATTATTTGTGAGAGTGTAGCAGTATGTGTTATCATTACAACTTTCGAAAGCACATCCGGTTGTATGTCTTTTTTATTATCAATGCTACAGATTAAATTGAACAAAATTATTGAACAACCTTCAGTTTCCTAAAATTCAACATCACTGCTTTCCTGTTTAAAGTTATCCTAACAGTTAGAAGCGCAGTTTATAAGCAAAATCTTATAAGTTAAATATATTCTGTAGCATAGTAACTTAAATGAGACATTTATAAAACGAAATGATAAAAATTTCAGAGTACTTTCAATGTGTTTCAGCAGCTTGTAGACTTACAGACTAAACTGGATGTTTCAGCAGTTTTTTAGTTAGATATGTGTCAAGTATTAAATTATATTCAAATATGGTATATGCACATGTTCAAGTGAAAAAAAATATATAGAAGTGATATGGACTTGGTGGTACAAACCCAACAAATACAAACACATTTTCGTATCGCAATAGCACTCTTGGCGGATAGTTTATATCTTTGATGATTCTTTGAAGATACAAATGGCCAAAATGTCTCGGGTTACTTTGCTGTAACCCTGTTCCCTGAAAAAGCGGGAACGAGATGCTGTGTGAAAAAGCTATGGGGAACATATCTTTGTTCTCTGGTTGTGAAGCATGTGTGTATCAAACACGCCAAATATTTTTGGCTTATAACCTCAGTCAGGTGACATCATCTGATAAGGTGCACCTGCAGGTTATAAATAGGAGTGAACCGGAAACATCCTCAGGTTAATTTTGTCTGAAAGGACGTCCAGCCACACCAACAGTGTGGCATTGGAGCACAGCATCTTATTCCTGCTTTTTCAGGGAACAGCGTTACAGCAAAGTAACCCGAGACGTTCCCTTTCAAAAGCTACACTCGATGCTGCATGAAATTGCTATGGGAACGAGAATACCAATGCTGCCACACTGCAAGTGTCTGGATCCCCAGGTTGTGTAGCGTGTGTGCACAATAGCCAAAGAGGTCTCAGACCTAATTTTGGGATGCTGACTCGAGCACCCGCGAGCCCGAAGTAGCATTGACATCCAGACTGCCGCATCACACATTTGCTGCAAGGGGACACCTTTTGCCAGAGCAACTGATGAGGCAATCCCCCTGGTCGAATGAGCCCTGATTCCCAGAGGCGAAGTGTGACCGTGCACCAATGCGACAGCATCTGTCTAGTGGTAGCCGGAAATTAATTATAGAATAGCTTTGACTAGCCCAGGGTCAAAGTCTAGGCAGGATGGGGAGACCAACAAAGCCTGCAGATCTCCAATTCTCTTCAAAGAAGTAATGGCCATAAGAAAAAACATTTTAGGAGTCAGAAGCCTGACAGGCGCTGACTCTAATGATTCGAAAGGGGTGTCAATTGGACCTTCGAGTAAAATAGTTAAGTCCCATGAAGGGACTTTCGCTATAGTGGGTGGCCTCAACCGTTTAGCTCCATGAATAAAACAGGCAACTAAAAGGGTGCTTTCCCACAGAAACCCCATCGGTCAGAACATGACAAGCAAAATAGCTGTTATGTACATTCTGAGAGTACTAGGGCATAAGCCCGAGGACAACTTTTCTTGCAGAAACTCCAGCACTGAAACAATTCGGCAGTGGACTGGGTCTACATGTTTTGCCATGCACCAACTTTCAAATACACTCCATTTGAGGGCATAAGTTATTCTAGTGGAGGGAGCCCTATTACTTAGAATAGTTTCAATTATGCTGGCTGGAAGACCAGCATCTCTTAGTTGGTCCCCTTCAGGGGCCAGACGTGAAGGTTCCAGAGCTCGGGACGGGAATGAAATATTGTCTCCTGCGCCTGAGACAGAAGATCCCTCCTCATTGAAATCACAACAGAGAGCCATCAAGGAGAGATATTAGATCCGAGAACCACACTCTGGTCGGCCAACGGGGTGCTATCAATACAAGGCGCAAACCCTGTTGATGGACCCTCGCCAGGACTCCCGGGAGCAGACCTATGAGGGAAGCATATGTCGTTAGCATCCTGCGATGACAAGACGAACATAGGGTGGGACTCAGAATCAAAAACCGGGCCTGAACCACATAGAAAGGGTTCCTGAAACATGGCAGGAAAGAACCGAGCACCTAACATTTTGCTTCCAGGGGGTGTCAGGGAGGAGTCTTGACCCCTTATTAGAATTTTTACATGCCCCTCCCAGGAGGGGAGACACCCCGTGGTCCTGGGCACGTCAGCTTCATGACTTCTTTTGGCGGAGATGATGCTCCTCAGGTCTGGTCTTTTTTGAGGGGGATTGCGAAGCGCGGTGAGTCAAACTCTTCTTCTGCGCCTCACGCCTCATGGGGACCAGACCTGGTCGGGACACTCCTGAGCACCGTAGGAGAGAAACCTCACAAGGCCTGCTTGTAGAGCTTCGCCTCCCAAAACCTAGTGGCGGTGGTGTTTACGGCGTCGCCAAAGAGGCCGGAAGGTGAGATGGTGGCATCAAGGAGGAAAACGCGATCCCTGCCCTTGATGCCCATGAGGTTAAGCCATAGATGTCTCTCCATGGTGACCATGGCAACCAAAGAACGACCAATAGCACAGGCCGTCTGCTTGGTGGCACGGAGAAATAAATCTGTGGCTCAGCGTAGCTCCGGAAATGCCGCGTCATCAATAGACATGCCAGTGCTCAGATCTCTCAGCAGGTCAGCTGATATGCCTGCAAAACCACCATGGTGTGCAGGGCAGCCTGACCCGCTGCCTGAAAAGCTTTCCCCACCAACAAAAATGTTAGTCTACACGGCTTGGTGGGGAGTGTGGGCTTTTTCAGGGAAGATGAGCTCCCAGGTGAGAGATAACCCACAAGCGTCTCTTCAATCTGGGGCATCATCATATAGCCCTGCGCTTTCGCAGCAACGACATTCGAATGAATCGATGTTAATAGCAAAAGCAAGGGATGAATAGGGCTTATTCCATGAAAGTGTTAACTCGTCATGAATGTCGCCAAAGAAGGGGAGGGACCATTGTTGAGGCCCCTCTCCCCTCTTGAGAGCCTGGAAGACTGCGGGGGCATTGGTCAGGTCAAAGGGGACCACCAGATATTCATAATGTCCTTTTGGGGTATTGAAGGACGTCTTCCATTCGTCTCCCTCCCGAATGCAGACAAGGTGATACGAGTTGTGTAAATCCAGCTTAGTAAAAATCTTGGCTCCCTGGAGGAGTTCAAAGGCGGTAGCCATTAATGGGAGTGGGTAGTAATTCTTAACTGTAATATCATTTAGGCCCCTGTAATCTATACACGGACGAAGAGAACCATCTTTTTTGCCCACGAAAAAGAGTCCGCTGGGGAGGAGGAGGGGCGAATGATCCCTGCTGCAAGGGACTCCGTGATGTACTGGTTCAAAGCCTAGCATTCCTTGGGTGACAGGGAGTACAGGCGGCCCTTGGGTGGTGTGGTGCCCGGTAGCAGATTGATGGTGCAGTCGTATGGGCGGTGGCGGGGCAAAGAGGTGGCGCGAGATTTACTCAAGACCTCCTTGAGGTCATGGTATTCTGAGGGAATGTGGGTGAGGTCCAGTGACCTCCGGAGAGACTATGTGGTGGCAGCTACGTAAGCAGGTCCTGGAACATGGTGGGCGCCAGGCCAAAATCGAATTCCTGGCCCAATCAATCTGCGGGTTGTGGTAAATTAGCTATGGCAGCCCCAAGGCAATCGTGGCATGAGACGAATGACCTTGAAATGCAACTGAAATGCAACTGACCACTAACGTTTTGCGCGGCGGTAAGCACAGTGATAATAGGCATTCTGGTTGACTACCTACTGTAATACCCCTATCTCACCTACGCGGGTTCACGCGGTGGCCATAAGTACGGTTCATCATAATTCATCCCGACTTTCGGCGCTGTGATTAGGTTTCCATCTTTCCACGCGTCGGTCCACTCATAGTCAAACTGCATAGGTGAGATAGGGGTATAACAGCAGGAATAACAGAGGGGGGCGGGTTATCATGGGTGGGGTCGACGATGGATTGGGAATGACTGCTGTCTGACTCACAGATTACATAAATTTTCTGAATAACGTATTACATCTTTGAAAATATAACTAAATAACTGAGTATTTAAATGGCGGACCTAATGCGTTCGATTACTCGTTACATCAAAAAAGTAATCCAAGTACTCTAACACCTTACTTTTTAACGCGTTACACCCAACACTGATTATAACACACGTGTGTGTGCGCGTGTAAAGCAAAAGCAAGTCTCATAGAGGTTAAATATTCATTTTCTCTCTCTCTCTCTTTATATCAGCCTGCACCGATTCCATTATGTGTGCACGCGCGTCATTGGACACAGTGCTCCTTCCTATGGCGTTTGACATTTTGAGAGCAGACAAAGCACTCTATGCGCATGCAGTGCCTCCCCTGCTCGCTAAGCATGTTCTCCGCGCACCCGCAACTACTCAATTCTGTGCGCGCTCAACTATGCTTGTACGCTCGCTCAACTTTGTCCAGTGTTACAAAACTGCCACAAAGCCAGCCAATTACAGACCTCCACACAAGACTTCTGATTGGCTGTTCATTCTCTATCAGCTGGCACTATCGACCGCATAACACATACTATAATTTGTACAGTGCTTTTAAAATGGTCATTGTCTCAAGCAGCTTTACAAAATCAAAAGAAAATTATAAGAAATTTAAATAATATTATTATATATAATTATATACAACTGAAAGGAAATTATATAAGGGAAGCATTGTAAATAAAGTTGTATTTATTCATATATATTATAAACAAATATTATAGTATTTATTTTTTATTCAATGATCTATTAGTATATACCAGTTTCGTTTGTCTATTGTGTGTTTTTATTTACTTAACTAATTATCCATATAGCACAGCGTTAGGCTACATTGACTAAAATTCAAATCGGACAACTCAGTCTCTATACTTATAAACCTTTATTTAGAACGCTTCCGTTATGTGGTCGATAGTGACAGCTGATAGAGCAGGAGCAGACAATCAGAAGCCGTGTGTGGAGGTCTGTGATTGGCTGGTTTTGTGGCAGTTTTGTAACACTGGACAAAGTTGAGTGAGCGTACAGGCAGAGTCGAGCGCGCACAGAAAATAAATGTTGCACGTGCAGAATTGAGCTGTTGAGCGCGCAGTGGAGACACTGCACACGCATAGAGTGCTTTGTCTGCTCTCAAAATGTCAAACCGCACACTCAGAATTGTGGCAGGAATATAACGCCATACCTTCCCCCTTCCTCTCACCTTCACACATACACACACACCTCCTCTCGCCTTCTCACACACACAGACACACACACACACACACACACACACACACACACACGAAGACACTGCTCATTCGTGATTATATTTAAAGGTGAAGTGCAGGTTAATTTGTTTTATTTTTACTTTATATTATGTATTAATTATTTTTATGTATTTATTTTTTTGGCCTGCGGAACGAATAATCTGAGTTTTCATTATTTCTTATGGGGGAAATTCACTTGTATTATGCTCGCAATCCAAGGTTTCACTGTACAATAAGTATTGTAAACTTTCCGTTTACTTGTGTAGGAGTCAATATTTAATGTCATTTACATTAAATGTGCATAAAGATATTATTATTATTATTATTATTATTATTATTATTATTATATTTTCTTAATTGAGTAATTTCCTGTTTTTCTCATCAGAAATGCTGAAAAACGCAAATAATGCATTTTCCCAATAATTACTTATGATAAGGACAGGTACTAATCACTAATCATTATTGAGAAACCAGGAACAAAATCGATAAATGAGAACTAAATTAGTGAGACACTGACATGTAGTCAACTTTCTGTATTTAAAAGATAAATGTAAGTAATAAGGAATGTGTGTGATACAGTATACAGTGAGATGTAGTTTATGGTTATTTTACAACATTTATTAAAACTTAGTTTATACCTGCATCATTGCTTCTTCTTCAATATGAAAATACTCATTAGCTTTTAAAACAACAAAGCTCAGATAATGAAGTCCACAAGTATAAAACATATTTTCACACTTCAAACAAAATGTTAGATGTTATTTCCTTTTTTATATAATCAGTATAATTAATAACTGTATAAATGTAAACAATTTAGGAGTGATAGGAAAAAAATATTTACCTGCACTACACATCCACAACACACACACACACACACACACACACACACACACACACACACACACACACACACACACACACACAGAGAGAGAGAGAGAGAGAGACAAAGTTAGCCATGTCATCTTAAACCTCTCTGACAAGCTAAAACCATAATATGAAATAACATGTTTCAGTTTTAATTTACATTGTGTTTTGTTTGTTTGCTTTTTGGCAATATAAATTTTTATAAGAAAAAATAAACACAGTTTTTCAATGCTTCAGTAGAGATACCCCCAGATACAAGATACAATACTGTTTGTCTACACTATGTTTAGTCATAATTAAATATGATATTAAAAATTCTGTAAACTGCATTGAATCTTACTAGATGTGAAAGTTGTAACAATAAGCCGTTAAATATTATTTTAATGTTTATATAAAATCGCTAGATGTATAGCTTTATTTCATTCAATTGCAATTATTTATTAATAATGAATGTATTCATTGAATAAATTATTACAAATACCTCAAAAGTTAATTAGATTGTGTAAATTAAAGCTTTTGATTTAAACACGAGCTGAATCAATTATAAAATTAACAGACAACAAGCAACTCACCCGTACCTGACACTGCTATTACTGAGAAAGAGGTAAATGCTTCCTGTTCATGCTCTCTCTTTCTCTCTCTTTCTTTGTAAAAATATATACAGAATATAGGCTTCCTCTTCGTCAGGTGGTTTTGCTCTTACAGCGGCGCAGGAAATAGTGTGCTATACATTAAGAGGAAGTGGACCCTCCTTTCAAGTTTGCAGATGCTTGGTTGTTTTTACCAACATAAAGTTTATATATAGAAATAAACACAGTTTTTTATCTTAAGTGCTTCAGTAGAGATACACCCAGATACAAGATTCACACCTGCCAAAAACACTTTACAATACTGTTTGTCTACACTATGTATAGTCATAATTAAATATGATATTAAAAAAATCTATAAACTGCATTGAATCTTACTAGATGTGAAAGTTGTAAATATTAATTTTAAATATTATTTTAATGTTTATATAAAATCTATA
This sequence comes from Clarias batrachus, assembly GCA_003987875.1. Taxonomy (NCBI): domain Eukaryota; kingdom Metazoa; phylum Chordata; class Actinopteri; order Siluriformes; family Clariidae; genus Clarias; species Clarias batrachus. The sequence goes on from QMIH01000880.1 coordinate 200,341, forward strand.
GATGTATAGCTTTATTTCATTTAATGACAATAATTAGAATTATTTATTAAGAATGGATGTATTAATTGAATAAATTATTACGAATACTTCAAAGGTAAATTAGATTGTTTAAATTAAAGCTTTTGATTTACACACGAGCCGAATTAATTATAAAATTAACAGACGACAAGCAACTCACCCGTACCTGAAGAGGTAAATGCTTCCTGTTCATTCTCTCTCTCTCTCTCTCTCTCTCTCTCTCTCTTTCTAAAAATATATGCAGAATATAGGCTTCCTCTTCACTACGCATGCGCAAAATCAAGTGGTTTTGCTCTTACAGCAGCGCAGAAAATAGTGTGCTATACCTTAAGAGGAAGTGGACCCTTCTTTCGAGTTTACAATCAACTGAATTTTCTCAATAAGAAGTAATTGATTGTCTTTTCTTAAAGCTCATGTTTCTCAATCATCGTTGTGGTTTAATCCTTAATGGTTAATACTTGTGGAGTCAATATTTAATGTCATGTAGATTAAATTGGCAGATTTTATGTAGTGGAATTCCTCATTTCTCTCTATAGAGCTCAGATATACTTAACAATTTGTAAGAACTGCATTTTACCAATAATTACTTATAATAAGTACAGGTACTAATCATTAATAATTATTGAGAAAAGAGAAACAAAATTGAAAAATGAGAACTAATTAGTGACTATATAGAAAGTAATCAACTTTCTATATTTATAAGATGTATTTACGTAATAAGAAATGTGTGTAATACAGTATTCAATGAGATGTAGTTTATGGCTGTTGTATGGCCACACGAATAAAACACATTTTCACACTTCAAACAAAGTGTTAGGCATTTTTCCCTTTTTTATATAATCAGTATAATTAACTATAAATTTAAACAATTTAGGAGTGATAGGAAAAATTTATTACCTGCCCTAGGAACACCTGGAATAGACTTAACACATCCACAATACACAGACACACACACACACAAAGACAAAGTTAGCCATGTCATCTTAAACCTCTCTGACAAGTTATAACCATAATATGAAATAACATGTTTCAGTTTTAATTGACATCATTTTTGTTTGTTTGTTTGTTTTTAGCAACATAAAGTTTATATAAAGAAGCAAACAAAGTTTTTAGTTATAAACAAAGCTGAATTAGTTATAAAATTTGTTATAAAATTAACAGACAATGAGCAACTCACCCGTACCTGACTCCGCCGTTATTGAGGAAGAGGTAAATGCTTCCTGTTCATTCTCTTACTCTCTCTCGCGCTCTCTCTCTTTGTAAAAATATATGCAGAATATAGGGTTCCTTTTCACTGCGCATGGGCAAAATCAAGTGGTTTTGCTCTTACAGCGGCGCAGAAAATAGTGTGCTATACCTTAAGAGGAAGTGGACACTCCTTTCGAGTTTACATCAACTGAATTTCCTCGATAAAAAGTAATTGACTGTCTTTCGATAAATCTCATGTTTCTCAAGCATCAGTGTGGTTTAATCCTTAATGGTTAATACTTGTGGATTCAATATTTAACGTCACTGTCACGTCATGTCAAGCCACAGCCTCGCCATGATTACCTGAGCACTCCCGTTCCATGCTCCCAACCACTCCTTTCATCTCACCGCCTCACTTCCCGCTCTACACACCTGTAGTCTATCACTGATTAATTCTCATGCCCATTTAAGCCACACTCTAACACCACCATGTCGCCACTTTATTGTGAGCCTTACCAGCCTCAATTTACGAGCGTTATCTCTCGTCTCAGCTTGCCTAGTTATCAACCTTGCTTCGTTTTTGTGACTACGACATCGCCTTTCGTTATTGGATTTTCACTGTTTGGATATTTCCCATTACTGACTGCTTACGTGCCACCGACCAGTAAATTTAGATCACAGACTTTCTCTTGTCACTCCGGCTTCGACCCTCGCTCATTTCCCAACCACGATTAATCCTCGCTCCTCGCCGGGCTCATGCTGTTTTCCCCACCGGCTCAAATTCCTCCAGCCCACATTGGCTTTCATCGCGGAGCTCTCCCTCTCTCCCCACACCGGCTCTATGCACTCCTGCTTCAATGCACCACTCAGGTTTCACACGCCCGCATACATCTCGGGTTACACGCCGGCTCTGCGCACTTCTGCATTCCCGCAAGGCAGGTGTCATGCACACTGCCCCTCACCTCGGCACACTCGTGCTGGTACTCAGTGCTTCTGCATTCCATTAAAGCCTTTCCTGCTCACACCGCACAGCGGAATACATGGCAAGGCTTTGAAACACCACCCTGCCGACTCACCTCAGTCACAAGCACTTAAAAACATCACTTCTATTGGTAATCGACTCCCAGCATCTGCACTTGGATCCACGATGCCCCCTACCCTGCCTGACAGAATAATCTGGCCAAAGGAATAGATCCAGCAGAGGCAGCTCTCCTGAGGGGGGCATTAGCCAAGGAGACCTCTTAGGTACTCACCAGCAGGAAATCACTCAGATCACTAATACTCTTCAAACCATCACTGAAACTCTGCAGTCTCTCCCCTCTCAGATATAGAACCAACCACCTCCTGCACCCACTCGTCGTCCCCCACCCAGGAGTCAGGCCTCCCTGCTCCACCTACTCATGATGGGAACCCAGCCACATATCATTCTTTTCTGTCTCAATGCTTCCTCGTTCTGCAGGCCATGAAATTTCCCACAGAGTGTTCCAAGGTTGCCTTTATTATCAACCTCCTTACCGGAAATGCAGTTCCATGTATAAGACCTTTACTGATGAAATGAGGAGGGTTTTTGATCCTTCCCAGGGCATCAGGCAGTAAGCCAAATACTTCAGCATTGCAAGGGGGTCTGTTCAGTCTCTGACTATGCCATAGATTTCCGGACCCTGGCTCCCTCTAGTGACTGGGATGAAAAGGCACTCTTCGACTCCTTCCTCCATGCGCTCTCAGACCCAATTAAAGACGAGCTGGTGGCCTAGGAGCTTCCCTCGGATGGGAAGCTCCTAGGATCATCCAGGGACTCATTGACCTTGCAACCCGCATTGATGCCCGGAGATGGACTTGGCGAAGTTAACAGCAGCCATGTCTTGTATCACACACCTCGGCACCTGCCTTAGTCGCTCCCGAAACACCCCCTGAACCCATGCAAATAGGCCACATGCACATTTCGTCAAAGGAGCGTCAGCACCACAGAGACGACGACACCTGCTTCTACTGTGGTAAGACCAGCCATATCATGCGATCCTGCCTACTAAAAGTAGTTCTGTAGTTCTGGGGATGTAGGGGGGCCCAACTTCTAGTTCTTCCCTGGACCAGTGATTGTGTTTTTCAGTAACCTTAACCCATGGTGATTAATCTTACGCCATTCATGCCTTAGTGGACTGCAGGGCTGACCAGAACCTAATTTCCTTCTCTACTGTCTCCGACAGTATCCCTGTGCCAACCTTTTACAGTTCAGATCCTTGATGGTAGCAGACTCACTACCATGCACCAATTGTTCTGGGGTTCCCTTAGCTTAAAAGGAGCATCCTCAATTGGAGCCCCTCCTGCCTCTCCTCATGTCTACACTCAAACCCCATGGGCTGGACCTTGCCTGCATGACGAGAGGAGATCTTAACCAAGGACCCCACTGAATACCATGATTTACAAGTGTTCAGTAAGTCTCCTTACCACCTCACCGCCCCTATGACTGCGCCATTGACATGCTTCCTGGCACCTCTCCACCCAAAGGACAACTCTACCCCCTCTCTCGCCCATGGAACATTACATTAATGAGTCACTCACAGCAGGTATTATCTGCCCATCATCTTCAGGTCGACCTCGAGGGACTGGTTCCTCCTCTCGGTCTGACCATTTGATTGGGGGGTGAAACCTTGAAGACAGACTGGGAGTGGCCCTGATTAATTTACAAAAGGCCTTCCAGAATTGGGAGGTGAATTGTGGCCCCCATCCGAGACAATGTCTTCAGGGAGGCCATGGAGCTTGACGGAGGGCAGTCCTGTCAGAGGAACGAAGTAGGCAGCCTTTGAAAACCGATCCACCACTGTCATGATGCAGATGTGGCCGTTAGATGTGGGTAAGCCTGTGACAAATCCAAGGCGATGTGAGACCATGGGCAATGTGGAATAGGCAGAGGCCTGAGGAGGCCCGTTGGAGGCAGTGTTGGTGTGTTTGGACATTACACAAACGTGACATGTCTGGAGACGTCCTCCTTAAGTGTGGGCCACCAAAATCAATGCTGGGTTTGCGCCAGGGTGTGGGTCACGCCAGGGTGACAGGAAAGCCATGGGCCCACTCCAGGACCTGGAGACGCAGGGAGAGAGGAACGAAGAGACGTTTAGCGGGAACATTGCTAGGCCCAGGATGGTTAGTATAGGGGCGGACATGAATCATTGCTTGAATTCAGTAAAGGCCCTCTCGGCCTCGAGGTCCCAGTGAAAGTCCCTCTTGGGAGAGGTGAGAGCTGTAACCCCGGATGAAGCGGCGGTAGAAGTTGGCAAAGCCAACTTTGCCAACTTCTCTGGAATCTCTGGAGTTCTTGTCGTGAGGTGAGAGTGGGCCAGCTGGTGACAGATTGGAGCTTGGTTGATTCCATCTTGATGCCTTTGGGGCCAATGACGAATCTGAGGAACGTGGTGGTTATGGTGTGGAACTCACATTTCCAGGCCTTGACGAAAAGATTGTTCTCCAGTAGCCTCAGCAGCACCTGCCGAATGTGGTGTAGGTGTTCCTCCAGATCCAGAGAGAAAACCAAGATATCGTCAAAGTAGACCAATACTGAGGAGTTGATGAAGTCCCTGAGAGCATCATTAATAAGGGCCTGGAAGTCTGTGGGGGCATTGGTCAGGCCAAAGGGAACCACCAGGTATTCATATTGTCCTGTTGGGTATTGAAGGCCTTCTTTCATTCATCTCTCTCCCGAATGCGAACAAGGTGGTACGCGTTGTGTCAACCCAGCTTAGTAAATATCTTGGCTCCCTGGAGGAGTTCAAAGGTGGTAGCCTTTCTTAACTGTGATATCATTTAGGCCCCTGTAATCTATGCACGCATGAAGCGAACCATCATTTTTGCCCACAAAGAAAAATCTGGCCCCCGCTGGGGAGGAGGAGGGGCGAATGATCCCTGCCGCAAGGGACTCTATGATGTACTGTTTCATTGCCTTGTGTTCCATGGGTGACAGCGAGACAATGTGTGGTTGCCTGAGACAGCCCTTAGCCCGGTAGCAGATCGAGGGCGCAGTCATATAGGCGGTGGCGGGGCAAAGGTGGCGCGAGATTTACTGAAGACCTCCTTGAAATATTCTGAGGGAACGTGGGTGAGGTCTGGTGGTTCCACTGCAGGGGTAGGGGAGAGACATGATGTGGTAGCAGCTCATAAGGACCACATCATGTCTCCAGGAACATGATGGTCTTCAGGCCGAAATCAAGTCCCTGGTCCAATCATTCTGCGGGTTGTGGCGGATTAGCCCGGGCAGCCCCAGGAATATCGTGGCGTGAGACCCCTCCATGATGAACAGCGAGGTCCGCTCTGTGTGGTTGCCTGAGACCCTGAGGTCGACGAGTGGAGTTCTGTGAGTGATAGATGGGAGCGGACTACTGTTGAGGGCCTGAACCTTGAGGTGAGTCTCCAAGGGCAGTGCAGGGATGCACGGAAGCTGCATTGATGAGGTTGCGGTCTGATCCTGAGTCGACTAGCGCCTGCACCATGTGGGTAAGCTGTTCATGGAGCAGGTGGCTTTGGTCTTGGAGTCTCTCTTAGTAAAAATATACGGTATGCCAATTATAGGCTTCCTCTTCACTGCGCATACGCAAAATCAGGTGGTTTTGGAAATAGTGTGCTATGCATTAAGAGGAAGTGTTCAGTCATTTTGGTTTACATCAGATGAATTTTCTCAGTAAAAAGTAATTGACTGTCTTTTGTTAAAGCAATGTTTCACAAGAATTGGTGTGGTTTAATACTTAAGGACTGAATCCTATTAACTATTAACATCATTAAATTTTAGATTACATTTGCAGATGTATTTATTTATTTATTTATTTTTTTACCATGTGGAATTCCCTATTTCTCTCTTCAGAGCTCAAAAATACTGAACAATTGGTAAAAAAAAACAAAAAAAAAACAAAAAGCATTTTACCAATAATTACTACTAATAAATACTTATACTACTGTAATTATTAATCATTATTGACAAAACTGGAACAAAATCGATAAATGAGAACTAAATAGTGAGACACTGACATGTAGTCAACTTTCCATATTTACAAGATTTATTTAAGTATTGTGGAAAGTGTTTGATACAGTATACCATGAGATGTACACTGTAAAAGTGATTTTGTTGAGTGGTAAATACTATTAATACATAATACATACAGTATTAACTTAATTAAAGTTCTGACTGTCCTTGCACATTTAGGACATGGGGTGCATTTATGGACACATTTATGGACACATTTATGGACACATTTGTCCAAGTATCAACCCCATACAACCAACACAGGCCAGCTCATTTTATTTACATGCTTAGGTGTGTAGCTCATCTCGTTTCTTTGGAAGCCCAAACAGGAGCTCTTCAAAGACTCACATGTAAGTTACAAAATGATTGATCTACACAAGGTGTTTACAGACAGGCTCATAAACTAACAATTTTCTAATTTAAGGCATTTAAATTTGCTCTTAACTTATTGCTTGCATTGAAGTTTGTTGTTTCAACACTAATTAGTGGAACGTAGTTTCCAGTTTAAAAAATTGTTTAGATTTTATACTTATCACGTCCTACTAATCCCATATACACTCAAAGTAATGGTCATTCAGTACTGTTCATCTTAACTAAACAATTCATTTTGATTTAATGCCATTGTGGCTATTTCTCATTTTAACACAATTGCAAGACAGAATAGCTGTATATTTTTAGATAAAGCATGGTTAATGTTAGCTAAGATTTCAAACTTCATGTTTTTTTTTTTTTTAGAATAAAATAGCCTACATTTAAGAAAAAATAATTGAACTTTATATCTAACATTTTTGCAAAGAGGAATTTAAAGAGACAGGAACTACAGAAATCACCTCACATTTTCACCTTTTTTTCCCCAGATTGTCTGCCAATTTTTTTGGTCTGGCTTAAGGCGGAAAGGCCCATTCAGGTATCTGAAGTGTAAGTTTTCAGAATCTTCTAAATCTGAGTTGTTAAAAAATTACAAATTAAAGCATAAACACTTAGGTCAATGTCACTTATTTCCATGCATGCATTCAAGGTGTCCTTGTACTTTTAAGATATGGAATGTTCTATTGGTCCATCTTAGTAGAGTGAATGCAAATCATCAAAATCCTGCATCATCAGAACTGACTTCCTTCAGCTGTCATTTTTGTTCAAACAATGGACTTAGTTGTGAGAAATATTATTTTATTTATTTTTTAATAATATTGTTCACACATTTGGACCACATTTGAAAAGAAATGAAGTGCTTATTTGTATGTTTTCTGGTTGTGATTTTCAAGCAAATGTTTATGGTACTGTAACGGGTTCGACCCTTTGTTGCACGGGCGGCACCATGAAACACAGACACGAGGCGAGATCTTAGGGGAAAAGGGTAATTTATTAGGGATAAATAAGGGAAGGAAAGGGAAAAAGGAGGGAGGATGGAAAGAAAGGAAAGGAATGAAGTGTGCACGTGCGTGGTCCGAGGCAGTGCCCAGCTGGCATGTGGGCACGCGGCTGGCGGCGGTGGGCGGAGTGACAGAACGGAGCACGCGAGGCAGCGCTCCTGCACGCTCCCTCTCGGTTCCTCCCCGCTGTTGATGGCCGGCCTGGCCCCTCCCAGCTCTCTGTGGGCGCGGCCTCAGGCGGGAGTCTCGCTTGGACGTCCGTCGGCTGGGCGGCTTTCCCGGCTGGGATCGGCGGCCTTAACGCTGTCCTCCTCGCGGCCTTTTCCTCTTCGGCGGCGGGGACGTGAAGGCGGGCTCGATGTGGGAACGGAGGATAACGTGGGAGCTCGTGCAGCTCTTTCCCGCGCTTTCCCAGCGCGGAGATCAAAGAGGTGGAAATCAAATGTCCTTTTTAAATCTCTGGGGCACGTTCCATTTCCCCACTCCCATGCCACTCTCGAGCTCCACCGCGTTACGCTCTTCTCGGACCCCGGACTAAACTCCGCGCCTTGCTTTTATAATGCGGAGCAAGCCCGAGATCCTATTAACGTTAAATCACTGCCAGCCGGCCCGCATAGGCGGCCCCGTCCCTTTGCACACATGCAGAAGGGGTGCCGCCTACCTAGGGAGCCTACGAAGTGAGCGAGGGGCGATAATAGATTTGGGCGCACGTCCATCACAGGCGCACGCCGTGACAGGTACCTTTACATCCCACAAAAACACAAAACACACTGAGTGACTTTAAGTTTGGTGTAGTTTCTACGTCTAGGACACATGAGTTTGACAGTGATGTTCACGAAGGTGTACAGGTTATTGAGGTTGCTTCTGATAATGTATGTTTACAAAGCAGTGCAGAAGTTCAGGACTTACCAGGTGTCATTGTTGAAAATTTTGCAGCATTGTTATCGAAAATGGAACATTTCTTTCATTGCAGTTAATTAATTTTTAGAAGAGCTTTTTGCTGAATGCCTCATCTCAAACTGTTACATGTGAAAGGATCAAAGCTCTGTTTCAGGACCACAGTCTTGCCTGTGATGATGCAGTCATTCAAGACAAGCCAAAGCTGTTTGTCAGACTTATCCACTGCACACAGCAATAGGACAGCGTGGTCTACTAAACACTGTGTATCGGCGGAAGGAGTTTTCTAAAAGTCACTTTTGTGTTGTCGAACCTGTTGAGTACATCCTTGATGCACAACAGAGTAAAACATTTCAATATGTTCCCATTTTTAAATTTCTGCAATAGCTGTTAGCCAAGGAGGATGTGATTGAAACAATAGTGGCAAACCACTGATATGAGCGTTATGAAGCTGCTTATTCATCCTATCAGGGTGGCAGTATCTTTAGGGAAAATGCATTCCTGTCGGGAGATGATTTAAGACTTTTGTTAAGGTTGTATGTTGACGATTTTGAAGTGTGTAAACCTCTTGGTACCTTTCGGAGATCGCACAAGCTCTGTGAAGTGTATTGGACTTTAAGCAATTTGCCTATAAGTTCTCATGCAACAATGTCATCCATTTACTTAGCTTGTGTTGTGTAAAATTTGTGAAGGGTACTGTTCATGTTGTGATTGCAAACAATCTTGGGGGTCATAGCATAGCTGGCTATGTCGAGAGTTTTTCTGGCAAGTATTACTGCAGGTTTTGCATTGGAACGAGCTTGGAAATTCAGACTAATGAGGCTTGGTCAGGTGCGTTTAGCCTTAGGAAGAGAAAGAGTTATGATGCTCACCTGAAGTCTGCCAAAAGAAAAGTGTTTTCTCCACACACCTTGCTCATTTTCAAGTTCTCTATGGCTATCCCCTAGATTTAATGTATGATGTTTTTGAAGGTGTTGAGCCATTTGAGCTTAAACACTGTTTATCAGTGCTTTTATCTAAGAAGTACTTCACCTTTGAATTTCGCAATGAATCTATTGTCAATTTCCCTTTTAAATGGATGGATAAGACAAACAGACCTCATGCAATCCCTCGCTCAATGTTCAGTCAGAACACTATTGGTGGCAATGCTCATGAGAACTGGAACCTCATAAGATTGCTTCCATTCCTTGTAGGACACATAGTGCCAGAAGATGAGCCTGCCTGGCTGGTGCTTATGGATCTTAAAGATGTTGTTGAACTTGTGGTGGACTCTGAGGACTTGTCCTGGTCACCCCATATCTCTTCACTGGTGAAGAAGGTTAGACAGCGCATTTACTGCCTCAAACGGCTGAGGAAGTTCAGGATCTCCGGGGGTCTACGTAAAACATTGTACACCTCTATCATCCAATCTGTTGTCTCTGTGAATATTACCATCTGGTATGGAAATAGCGGCTCACAGGACAAAAGGGACTTGAGGAGAGTGATCAGGTGTCAAGAGCATCACCAAGACTTCAAGACATTTACAGACAATGCAGTTCCAGGGGACAGGGCATTATTAAAGACATTCACTACCCTAACAATAATCTCTTTCAGTCGCTGCCATCTGGTAATAGAGACTCTGGTCACTCAATAGCTTTTTCCACCAGGTTATTGGGGCAATTTCAACCCCAGTGAGGACTGACAAATTCTGCACATAGTCACTTTTACATAGTCACTTTATCCGTCTCTTTATTCTATATTAAGATATTATATCTAATATCTTTGCACTGGTTTCACTTCCTATACAACCGGATATAATTTTATAATTCTATATTTATACCATAGTGTATATAATTTATTTCATTTTGTCCTTTGTCTATCTTTAATTTTATCTTGTACATACATACAACCCACCTCCCTTTTTTTTTTAATGGTTTGGAGTGTGTTTGTACTGCATTTCACTACTGTTGTACTTGTACAGTACAAACATGTATGTGACAAATAAAAATGCTTGAGTATCTTGAATATGATGAGTCAATTGCATACGTTGATGGTAAAATTTCCAAAAACAGACAGAGGTTTCAGGAAGTTTTTCCTGGTGTGAAGTTGATACCAAAACAACACTATCCTGCACTTACAGTATCAAGTCATTTGGTCCACTTGTGCATCTGTGGACTATGCGTTTCGAAGCCAAACAGCTTTTTAAGCAAGTTGTTCGGCTTACCAATTGTTTCAAAAATATCCCCCTTACACTTGCAGCTAAGCAGCAGCTAATCATACAGTCTTGAAAAATCTGCACTAGACATATCAAATGTGTCAACAGTGCCTCTGACAGTTTTAAGAACAGAAATAACACAGGCCGTTCAAGACAAGTACCCAGACACTGGATTTGTCCAGATTACCACAAGTGTCACCAGTAGAGGCCTTGGTTACAGAAATGGGATGATTGTTGTTTGTTGCTCTTTAGACGTGCTCCCTGATTTTGCAGAGATCATTCAGATGTGTATAGCGCATAAGAGACTTTTATTTTGTACTTAAAGGTCTGTGTGGTTGGTATAGGGATCATTTTAGGGTATTTAAACTGAACTCTTCTCCATCAAGGGAGATTTTCTTTCTTGAACTAGGTGAATTGGCTGATTGGCTGACTACGGTTGGAGGTCTTTGTTTGGTGTCACTGAAAAGACAAATTCATTCATAACAGGTACCATGTAAATATATTTTCTTGTTTAAAAGGATGAATGAAGCTTATGTATCTACAGTGAGTGTAGACAATACAGTTTTTTTTCTTATTTCAGTAGGATTGTAAAAATGACGTCCACTGTCCTCCTGCGTGTAATTTTGGGAGAAAACAATACACAATAAACGCAATAAACATATGCACTGAAAAGAGTAAATTTAATTTAGACGAACACTCTGGAAAAATAAACGCCTTTTGTGACTAACCAGAAGAGGTGGAGGCGGGGTTTCGTCACGCGCCGATCCGGCCAATCGCAACGTCCAAGAGAAAACCTGTTTCAACAAACTCCGCGCGCGTCCCGCATGTATCTCCTGGGGTGTGAAGTGTTTAGTTTTCTAAAAAGTTAATTTTGTAAAACAGTTATCTTTAATACAACAGGAACAAGCAAATCAGGTAAAAAATTATTTTTGTCGATTTGTACTGATTGCGCAATATTTCAGTCAGAGGAATAAGGAAATTTCTATTCCAGACACAGTGATTATTCTCATTCCCCTACAGTCATTAATTTATTAATGTAGTTTATTCTAACATAAATTTAATTTTCTGTTATGCTTTTATAGAAAGTTTAGGAAACATTTAATTGTGTGTTAGTGTTAATGKGTGAAACATCAACTTTCTTAACAACTTTTGTAAACTTTTACTTTCACRGGAAAGGAAACTGGGTGTTACTTGATATCAGTTACTTTAATCTGATTGGTCAAGAAGACTTTTAGAAGGCAGGGGTAGTTGTAAACACCTTAATGACCCTTCCATATGTTGACTTGAGCCGTCAAAATTAGGTTGACGTTTTGTATATCCCGGAGGAAATAAAAACATTTAGTTTCGTGGGAAAAGAGACACCAAACTTCCTTAATGACTTAAACTCGTGAAAACTATTAAGAGACACCTAGCCTCAACACCCACCTTTGACCTATCAGCAATCAAACAAGATTTGATGTTTTGTATATCCGGAGGAAAGAACTAAAAAACATTTACTCTCATGGGAAAGGAGACACGAAACTTCCTTAATGACTTAAACATTTGTAAACTTTTACTTTCACGGGAAAGGAAACTGGGTGTTAYGTGATATCAGTTACTTTAATCTGATTGGTCAAAAAGACTTTTAGAAGGCATTAAACACCTTAATGACCCTTCCATATGGCACCTTTGACCTTGAGAGGTCAATATAATTATGATCATATGATGACCTTTGACCTATAAGCAATCAATCAGCAATCAAAATTTTGACATTTTACACCATCCATAACTCTCTCTAGAAAGTTAGGCTTTCTTGTATGAGTGAGTGAGTGAGTCAGGGAAGGTATTTGTATTTTTTATTTTTTGGAGGCAAGTCAGTTTTTAAGTACAGATATCTTTGGTTTATTATTTTGGCTTGGATCCACCCTGAAGCTGATCCTGGTGTTGTGTGCCCATATCTGTATGTGTATCTTTTTGTACAGCAATACAGTCTCACTGGTTCCGAAGTTAATGCTTTTGTCTCACTCCTTCTTCTGTTATAACCTCACTGTGATCCACTTTTCTCAAACATTTAAAGTAGAAATCTGATCCATTCTTACACTGTACGACACAGCCCTAGACTGGGACATGACAGTACACAATGGGAAACAAAACCTTTATCTCAGCCCCTAAACTATATATTTGAGGTTGATTTTTAAAAAGTATGTAAACTTTGAAAAGGTTTCTCTCAACTCCTGATCTTTGTGAATGTTTATTTATGTTTTATTACCAGGGTAAAGTTTTCCATGGATAACAAAAGCATAAAGGTTAGCATGAGTTTTAATGGCAAAAAAGTAAAACACACCCAAGATACAGCATGAGACAGCATTCTTTGAAAAAGGAGTAGAAAATAGGAGCATAGCACTGTCAGGGATAACCCCTAGAGGGCGCCAAAGCGCCCTGTGGTTTTTGGTTGTAGTTCCTTCAGTTAAAACTTCAGTTCCCATGGGGCAACTCGGTCAGGTGACCACAGGGCGCTCACCTGAACCGAGTTGGTGATTAGTTGTATTATAAATAGTTTGGTTTCATTGAGTTGCTTGTCTTGCGTTTGTCGAATTATCTTGGTAAATGTCTGCATCTTTAGTAGTGTCTTCTGTTTTGTCTATTCGTGTTTTAGTTTCAGTTTCCAGTTATAAAGTACATTTGTTTATTCGTGTTTCCCTGACCCTTTGTTCAATAAACATCGTTTCCTTTAAAAACCTGGACCTCTTGCAGTTATGCCTCGCACCAAAACACGTGACAACCACAGCATGGAGGAAGAGTTTTTACATCTACCATAGTGAAATTTAACTGATTTTTTTCAAATTCTCTATTTATAGCTAAGCCAATGAAATATATACATTTACACACATACATACATACATATGAAATCATAAAAAAACAAGAGCCTTAAAAACAGCCTAAAGACCAAGATAGTAGAGACTCATAATTACAGTTAAAAACAATATCAAAAATACATGAAATTTCAGATTTCAAAGAGAATTCTGTAGAATACAAAGGTACAAATTATTGTATGCGATACAAACTAGATTGATAAAGGTGTGCATGATTCTAGGCTTGATCCAGACTCCAGATCATCCATTATGAAATGCTCTTTCTCTCTGAGGATTTTATAAAATTCTGCTTTAACAGATCTTCCTCCCGAGTCGAGACATGTGTACAGTTCTCTCATTTTATCTTGTGATGTTGCCTTTACCTTAATGTTACTGTACATTTCATTACTGATCATTTCCTTGCCTTTTAGATAGTCTGCAATCACCATTACTGATGAAACTCTCTGAATGAGCTTTTCACGGTGTTTATCCACAAAGTCAGCACCTAAAATGCAGGTGATAATTATCAAACATGAATGCAAACATTAATTTCACAAATTAAGTTGTACAAAGCAACATTTGTCTGCTGCAACAGGATTACATTTATATTAAAACATTTCATTTAACAGAAATGAGAAAATAATAATATGGTTTTTGATTATTTGATTATTAAGCATTTTGTAGAATTGTTGAATAGACAAACAAAATTGAAAGGTTTCTGTTAAAAAAAGAATAATACTAAAATGTAAAGACAGCCATACCTGTTACCGTATCCAGTCTGGGTGAGGTTCTCACTGTACCTGATGTGACAAAACAGAAAAACAAGACATGATAGTTATTTAGTATTGTTATTAATATACACCTTTAAAACATTAAAAGTTTAAAATGACCTCAAATCATCATCATTTAGGTGTTTCACTCTGTGTTAGGGGTGCATGCTGCAATTTTTGCAAAAACATTCTAGATTTGAGAAAAATCTTAAAATAAACTATTCAACACTCAATTAGTAAAGTGCAACATTCATGACGAAAAAAGCACAGCATGACAAATGTGCCACAAAACCAGTCAATCAGACTAATTTGGCTGCTTTTTTATGATATTGGACTTGACAAAATGTTTTGGCCTAATTTTCGTGAGACAAAGAATGGGCATAAATACTTGAGCTACAAAATAAGTTCTAGTACAGATGACATTTTTGGAATGTTGTTTTTATCAATGTGGGTGGGTTTTCACCAATGCCTTGGGGACATTTGTGAGTAATTTTATGGGCAAACTTTTCAATTAAGTGGCAAGCAACCATACCATTTTGGAGTTCTTCCACTCAAGACATGCAGTCCTACCTAAAATACTGTAGCTCTTATTATTATTATTATTGTTTACTGTCATTGTTATGGTGTCAGGTGGTGGTGTGGTTAGCACTGCCTTGCATGTCTGGGTCCGATTCCCATCTCTGTGTGAATGGAGTTTGCATGTTCTCCCTGTGCTTGGTGGGTTTCCTCCCACAGTCCAGAGACCTGCAGATAAGGCTTATTGTCGTTCCCAAAATGCCTGTAGTGTGGGAATGAGTGTGTGTGTGTGCCTTGCGATGGATTGGCACCCTGGATTGGTATCCTGGCTCGTGCCCTAAGCCTGCTGGGATAGGCCCCAGGTCCCCGCAACCCTGAATACAATATAAAGCCGTATAGACAGTGTGTTTTGACCAAAGTTTTCACGTTTACGATGTTTACATTGTTAGACAATGTGTATTTGAGGATACTGTACATATTATAAAAAATGTTGTATTATGACAATAAATTGTCAAAAGTTTGATGCTTGAAGTCATTTATCTTGAATGATAATGTATAATTTGAGATTTCATTAAACTTAAAAACTTTTTGCTTTGGCTAAGTAATGGATAGTTCACTCTTATCAAAGTAAAAATTTTAAGTTGATAAAAAGCAAAGTAAAGTTGACGCAAACTTTTTTATTTTGATCCAATGAAACACTTTTTTCACTGAGTGTTATGGTGTGGGGAGCGTGGTGTTTTTATGCTGAGCCTCGATGCAGGGTATCGGAGGGAATGCTGTGTGGGTGTGAGCTGCAGAAGTGACAGTGTACACTTTAAGGAACATTTCTGTTCTAAGATAATATGGGTTTATTAATTAAACACAAGAAACAAACACAAGAAACGCTCTTTGATCTGCCAGCCTGGAATGGTGTAGTTGTCCATGAATTAACATTACAGAACTCCCGTCTACCAACGGCCCCCAAAATATCCATGCCAGCTGCTTGGTTAGTTCAGCTGATGAGTTCAGGGTCCAGTATGTGCCAGATTGGGATCCCTGAGCATTTCTCTGGGCCATACCCCTCCCAATGGGTTGTAAACTCCATCTCATGCTACCACTAGAGTGAAAGCACCACCAGCATTCAAAAGTGACCAAAGCATCACCCAGAAAGCATAAGATGTACTGAGGAGAGATCCTCAGTCTCAGTCTGAGATCCTCAGACCCCTTGTGAGACCATATGCTGGTGCAGTTGGCCCTAGGTTCCTCCTAATGCAAGACAATGCTAGACCTCATGTAGCTGGTGTGTGTCAGCAGTTCCTGCAACCCAAAGGAATTGATGCTATGGACTGGACTGCCCATTCCCCAGACCTGAATCCAATTGATCATATCTTGGACATCATGTCTTGCTCCATCCACCAACACCACGTCGCCCCACAGACTGTCCAGGAGTTGGCAGATTCTTTAGTCTAGGTCTAGGAGGAGATCCCTCAGGAGACCATCCGCCCCCTCATCAGGAGCATGCCCAGGCATTGTAGGGAGGTCATACAGGCACGTGGCGGCCACACACACTAAAGAGTCTCATTTTGACTTGTTTTAAGGACATTACATCAAAGTTGGAACAGCCTTCAACTTTGAGTGTGACTCCAAATCGAGACCTTCATGGGTTAATAAATTTGATTTCCATTGATAATTTTATGTGAGTTTCTTGTCAGCACATTCAACTATGTAAAGAACAAAGTATTTAATAAGAATTTTTCATTCATTCAGATCTATGATGTTATTTTAGTGTTCCCTTTATTTTTTGGAGCAGTGTATGTATATACAGTACACTACTCACCATAAGTTATTGTGAGAGACTCAGACATACAGTGTTTCACTTCAGACATTTTTGGGATAGGGAGGCAATTGTCTTGGGATGATACACACCTCATTTTGTGTTCCCTTTCAAAAGCTACACTCAATGCTGCGTGAAAACGCTATGGGAACATCTCTTTGTTGCCCGGTTGTGAAGCYTGTGCATGTCAARCCCGCCRAATACCTTTGGCTTATAACCTGTGCCAGGCATGACGTCACCGAATAAGGTGCACCTGCAGGTTATAAATAGGAGTGAACCGGAAACATCCTCAGATCTTTTTGTCTTCAGGACCACTTTGTGTTTGCGCGTGCATGTACAAGCCGTAACGAAAGCGAAATAAAAATAATAGCATTAACTCACCGATATGGCGGAGTTGCTTAAGAGATGTGTGCCTCCGTGCGATAGATCTCTTTTGGAGGGCGATCTTCACGAGTTTTGTCTCGAGTGCTTGTCGAAGAACACGCTCGCCTCGGGCTTCAGGGAGAATGTGAGTATTGTGATCTTCTCCCTATTAAGGTGCTTCGCGCGCTGCTCGCTTTCTTTAAAGAGAAACCGCGAGCCGCGGGGCATTCCTGGGGCTCGCGTGCTGATCTGGCAGACGCGCACGAGATGGAATTTCCGATTTCTCTCTCGCTCTCTCCGGATCAGGAAGTATTAGCTTCCACTTCGCAAGCGCGCTTCGGCGCTTCTTGTGAAGGAGCGGAAGAATCTTCCTCTCTCGCTTCCATGGAAGTAGCCTCCTCACAACGCTCCTCCAGTGCTGACAGAGCTTTTGAGGAATTATTAGAGGTTATAACGCGTGCGGTCGAGCGATTGCATATCGACTGGCCGCAGCAGTGAGATTCCCCCAAGCGTTCGAGATTGAACGACAGGTGTCTGTCGGGTGGCCGGGGGTATGAGCCTCAACGTCTCTCCCTCCCCTTCTTTGGTGACATCCATGATGAATTAACTCTTTCATGGAGCAAGCCGTATTCATCGCATGTTTTTGTGCCTTCGAATTATTCGAATAATATTATTGATGCGAAAGCACGCGGTTATATGATGATGCTAAGATAGAAGAGACGCTTGCGGGCTCTCTCTCTCCTGGGACATCATCCTCCCTGAAAAAGCCTACTCTCCCCTCCAAGCCGTGCAGATTGACATCCGCTTTGGTGGGTAAAGCTTTTCAGGCAGCAGGGCAGGCTGGTGCTTCACTGCACACCATGGCGGTTTTGCCGGTTTACCAGGCTGACCTGCT
Source organism: Clarias batrachus (assembly GCA_003987875.1). Lineage (NCBI taxonomy): Eukaryota > Metazoa > Chordata > Actinopteri > Siluriformes > Clariidae > Clarias > Clarias batrachus. The sequence goes on from QMIH01000880.1 coordinate 218,204, forward strand.
GAAGGACCTGAGCAGCGGCGGGGCTATTRATGACAGGGCGTTTGCAGAGCTGCACCGAGCCACAGACCTGTCTCTCCGTGCAACCAAGCCGACGGCCCGTACTGTGGGCCGTTTCGTGACTGCCATGGTATCCACAAAGAGGCATCTGTGGCTGAACCTCACGGGCATCAAGGATATGGATCGTGTTGTCCTCCTCAATGCCCCCATCTCGCCTTCCGGCCTTTTTGGYGACGCTGTTAATTCCGCCGCCACTAGGTTTCGGGAGGTGAAGCTATATGAACAGGCCTTTGGGAGGTTCCTTCCCCGCCATGCTCAAGAACCGGGACCGTCGGCCACCCGGYCCCRGCYAGGTCTGGCCCCTATCAGGCGTGAGGTGCAGAAGGATAGCGTGACCAGCCGCGCACCCCTCCGTAAAGACTGGGGTGGGGCTTGCCGCTCTTCTCAAAAATCTGCTTCGAAAAGACCAGATCTGAGGAGCTTCCTCTCCTCAAAGAAGAAGCCCTGAGTTCATGCGCCTGGGGTCGTGGGGGTGTCCCCCCCGGGGAGGGGCGCCTGGATTTTCATCACAAAACAGGGCCTCCTCCCGCGGGGTTCTTCTTCGTGAAAAAGGGGATTGACTTACGCCTGTGTGTCGACGGGCTTAACAACATCAGGATCACTGCCTCTTACCAACTTTGCCCTGGACGCCCTCTCTTGTGCCACCATTTTCACAAAGAAAGAGAGGGTGATGAGTGGAAGACGGCCTTCATCACTACTACTGGACATTATGAGAGCCTGGTTATTCCATTTGGACTTTGCAACGCACCCACAGTGTTCCAACCATTCAGTGACATTCTGAGAGACATGTTAGGCCGATGGGCCTGGACCTGGACGATATTCTCATCTACTCCCGCTCAGTCAACGAACACATTCAGCATGTCAGAGCGGTACTTAAGAGATTGCTCGCCCATTAACTGTACTGTAAATTGGAGAAGTGCGCTCCCTGGCACTCCCGGGAGGCTGGTGTTCAATCCTCGCCACCACTGGTGTTCGGGGAGCGCCGGTCTCCAATGAAAAGTTGGGTGTTCAGGCATCTCCTGCCACACTTCATCTCCCAACACCTAACACCCCCCCCATCTAACCGAAGTGTCAAAGCTCGTGCCCCTTTCGGAGAAGCTGGCAGCGTGGAAACTACTGCCAGGTGTATCTCCTTGGGTATAAAGGACTGTAGGCACAGGCTACAGGATTCAGTTTGCACATCGTCCTCCACGTTTCAACGGCGTGGTCTCCACTTCCGTGAAACCAGATCGAGCACATCTGCTGGCCCAGBAGTTACAGACTCTGCTGGGCAAAGGGGCCATAGAACATGTTCCCCTCCTAGTCAGAGAGTCGGGCCACTACAGTCGGTACTTTTTGGTGCCCAAGAGAGGGGGAGGGTTGCGTCCGATCTGGGATCTTCGCGGCTTGAACCGCTATCTCAGAAATCCGGATTCAAATGTTGACACTCAAAATGATTGTTTCTCAAATCCAACTAGAGGATTGGTTTGTGACAATCGATCTCAAGGACGCATATCTCCATATACAAACATTGCCACAGCACAGGAAGTTCCTGAGGTTCGCTTTGGGGGCGAAGCTTACCGCTATTGGGTTCTTCCATTTGGCCTAGCTCTGTCACCCCGCACATATACAAAATGCATGGATGCAACTCTGGCTCCTTATGACTCCAGGGCATCCGTATTTTGAATT
>QMIH01000880.1:220335-235928 GCA_003987875.1 Clarias batrachus
CATAAACGACTGGCTGATTTTGGCCCAGTCTTAGGAGCTAGCGCTTCGACATCGGAATGTCGTCCTAGCCCATCTTAATTTTTCAGGATTGAGACTCAACGCCACAAAAAAGCGTTCTCCTTCCTGTTCAGAGGACAACATGTTTGGGTGTCATATCGGATTCGGTCACAATGCGGGCACAGTTGTCTCCTGCTCGTGTCGAATCCATTCTCAACACCCTGAAGGAAATCAAGCTAGGCCAGAAGGTCACTGTTCATCACTTTCAGAAATCTTTAGGCCTCATGGCAGCTGCGTCCACGGTGATACCTTTGGGCCTTCTGCACATGAGAGCGTTTCAGCTGTGGCTAAGAGCCAGGGGGTTTCATTCAAGGGACAACCCCCAGAGGCTAATAACGGTTACGCGCCGGGGGCTTTGTACCCTTTCCATGTGGTTCAGACGCCGGTTTCTGACTTTGGGTCCCACTCTAGGTCCGTCTTGTCGTCGCAAGATGCTAACGACAGACGCTTCCCTCACGGGCTGGAGTGCGGTCTTGGATGGCCGTCCAGCAGAAGGGAGCTGGAGAGGTCATCTTCTCACATGGCACATCAATTGCCTCGACATGATGGCTCTGTTTCTGGCCCTGAAACACTTCCTCCAGCAGTTGAGAGGCTACCATGTCCTAGTGCGGGTGAACAGCACTGCGGTAGTCTCGTACATAAATCGCCAGGGTGGACTGTGCTTGCGCCACTTAAACAAGCTAGCGCACCAGGTTCTGCTTTGGGCACAGGACAAGTTCCTGTCCCTCAGGGCGATTTACATTCCAGGGCATATGAATGTAGGAGCAGACTTGCTATCCAGACGAGCTATAAAACATGGGGAATGGAAACTCCACCCGAAGTAGTCAGTCAATCTGGGAAAGATTTTACGTAGCAGAGGTGGACCTCTTTGTCTCATAAGAGGCAGCATAATGTCCCCTTTACTCTCTGACTCATCCAGCTCCCCTGGGTCTGGACGCAATGGCCCACACTTGGCCCAGATTACGCCTTTATGCGTTTCCACCTATAGTTCTGCTCCCAGGAGTCCTGGCGAGGGTCCGTCAACACGGCTTGCGCCTCTTATTGATAGCGCCCCATTGGCCAACCAGAGTGTGGTTCTCAGATCTTATATCTCTCCTCGACAGCTCACCCTGGGTGATTCCAGTGAGGAGGGATCTTCCTTCTCAGGCGCAGGGGACAATACTTCATCCCCGGCTCGAGCTCTGGAACCTTCACGTTTGGCCCCTGAACGGACCAACTGAGACATGCTGGGCTTTCAGCAAGCGTAATTGAAACCATTTTAAGTGCCAGGGCTCCCTCCACTAGAAGAACTTATGCCCTCAAATGGAGTGTATTTAAAAATTGGTGCATGACAAGTCATGTAGACCCAGTTCACTGCCAGATTGGTTCAGTGCTGGAGTTTCTGCAAGAAAGGTTGTCCTCGGGCTTATGCCCTAGTATGCTCAGAACGTACGTAGCCGCTATTTCGGCTTGTCACGCTCTGAATGATGGGGTTTCTGTGGACAAGCACCATTTAGTTGCCCGTTTTATTCGTGGAGCTAAATGGTTGAAGCCGCCCACTAGAGCGACGGTCCCTTCGTGGGACTTAACTATCGTACTCGAAGGCCTGGCCGACACCCCTTTCGAACCACTAGAGTCAGCGCCTGTCAGGCTTCTGCCTCTTAAGATGGTTTTTCTTATGGCTATTACTTCTAAAGCTATTCTGCATCCTCACCCGAACTATCTTCCAAGGTTCCATTCTCGACCATGCACCCAGTTGTTCTCGAGGCCTTCTGTCCTCCGCCTTTCACAGCTCCGGAGCAGGAAAGACTTCACTTACTGTGTCCAGTACGTGCTCTTAGGATCTACGTCCACCGCACTAGCCAGTGGCGTAAGTCAGAGCAGTTCTTTATTTGCCATGGGGGTCTGCCACTGGACAGACTCTGTCATACTGGGTGAGGGATGCCATTGCCCTAGCCTATGAGGCGCGTGGTCACACTTCGCCTCTGGGAATCAGGGCTCACTCAACCAGGGGGATTGCCTCATCGATTTCCTTGGCAAGAGGCGTCCCCCTGCAGCAGGTGTGTGATACGGCGGGCTGGACCTTTCCACACACGTTTGTTAGATTTTATATTCTGGAAGTCAATGCTACTCCGGGTTCACAGATCCTTCAGTCAGCATCCCAGAGCTAGGTCTGAGACCTCCTCGGCTTGTGCGCACACGCTACACAACCTAGGGGTCCAGACACTTGCAGTGCGGCGGCATTGGTATTCTCGTTCCCATAGCGTTTTCACGCAGCATTGAGTGTAGCTTTTGAAAGGAAATGTCTCGGGTTACTTGACTGTAACCCTGTTCCCTGATAAAGCGGGAACGAGATGCTGCGTTCCGATGCTGCACTGCTGGCGTGCCTGGACGTCCTTCAGACAAAATTGACCTGAGGATGTTTCCGGTTCACTCCTATTTATAACCTGCAGGTGCACCTTATTCGGTGACGTCATGCCTGGCACAGGTTATAAGCTGAAGTAATTCGGCGGGTTTGACATGCACAGGCTTCACAACCGGGCAACAAAGAGATGTTCCCATAGCGTTTTCACGCAGCATCTCGTTCCCGCTTTATCAGGGAACAGGGTTACAGTCAAGTAACCCGAGATGTTTTCCATGTAATGTTTTCCATGTACAGGTGGCCATAGTGGAGTTTGGAGTGTAACTGTTAGAGGTTGTGGACAGGTTTCTTTTATACTGATGAGTTCAGAAAGATGCCATTTATACAGGCAATGACTGGAGGACAGAGGAGTCTCTTAAAGAAGTTGTTAAACGGCTGTGAAAGCCAGAAATTTTACTTGTTTGTAGGTGACCAAATATTTATTTTACCGAGAAAATTACCAATTAATTCATTAAAAATCCTACAATGTGATTTTTTTTCTTATTATTTTGTCTCTCATAGATGAGGTATACCTATAATGAAAATTACAGACCTCTCTCATCTTTTTAATTGGGAGAACTTGCACAATTGGTGGCTGACTAAATACTTTTGTACCCCATTGTATACTGTATACTTGCTGAATAAACACTGCATTTTTTAATGTGAAAGAGCACGTGATGTGAGCAGCTTTATTTATTCCATTCCAGCCATAAATAATTATGGTAAAATAATTATTTAATGCTGGACATAAACAGCATGATTCTTATTATTATGGTGATTATTATCATTGAATGATTTATTGAAACGGAATGACTTTATGTGGATTCATGCCACAGGTAACTTTATTATACAAAGATTATTAACATTGTGCGTGGTCCACTGAGTTTCTGTGGATTGCAAAATTGACATTTTTATCGTTTTTTTAATCACTGGAATGGAAAAGATGGAAAGTTTCCTTATCTTAACATGCCTTGTATTTTTTTTTTTTATCACTCGATACACAACTCATGCTATTTTACAAATGGAAAATACAAAAGGAATCATTTTATTTGTTTTTTTTTCATATATAAAATCTAAAATGAAAACATTCTAAAAAAAATATCAATGGAAATTATTGTGTGTAGTATGTATAATGAGGAAAATCTCAATTTCATCCATTCCATGGATTAAAAATGGTAACAATGTCAATTTTAGAATCTAGAATCCAGAAGATTTCAATTTAAACAAATTTAAAAAGAGGCCTGAAGCACTGCAAGTCTTCAGAAGAGCCTCAGATCCAAAAGGGTCTTAAAGTTGGAAGGGGTGCATTTTAGATCCTCTGAATGTATAGGTGAGAACAGCTGATTCACACCTGGGGAGGGGTGAATTATTTGCATTTGAATGTTGTCTGACATTGTGAAGCAGACACAGTAACACTAAAACAACAATAACACAGGATAAATAGGAATAATAGGCCCTGATTATACTGCATAAACACTACAACAAATATTACAACAAAATTCCTCTGCGCTCTCAAAACTTTATGCGTGCGGTTGAGCGCTGATTAGACTACGTAGGAAATTAAAGAGGAGAACAGGGTTAGGCTCAACACCCCGAGCCCAAATCTCATTTAAATTAAATTAACAAATATTGTAAGTAAACAACAATAGCCAACAATTAATAAAGCATTTTTATTTAGACTATAAAAATAATCCTGAATCTATTTTTAGGCATGCCAGCTGGCACTTTTTATGCAGAAATTTTCAATAATCTTATAATGCTCACATGAAATCATTCCCCATCTTAATATTTAACTATTTAAACCATTAAACTATTTATTTTTCTAGTTTAACTATTATTATTCTTTCATTTACTTTAAAATAAATTTGAGACCAAGAATTATAAAACTTTTTTATATTATTGATTTAATGTGGGCTGAAAAAACTGTTGTCCTAAAAAATTTAACAGATGAGGTCTCATGTCTATCAATCTGATCTACAATATGCTGGAAAAACTCCCAGGTGGGAAAACACTGCTTTGGGTAGTTAACATCAAAGACAAAAAAAACTTTTAAATAAACATCAACAGCCTTAACCAAAGAGTCTGGAATGCAGAGTACAGGATGCGTCACACAACCGCGATTTATTATACTATAACCATACAGTATGATACCAAAGAATACCAGTGAGAAATGTCCAAAATAAAATACATCCGCTGTTTTAACAATTAGAGACATCACAGCTAGTGGCAGTTTTCAGAAATTCTTTCCACAGTTGAGGCTGCATTGGGCGACGTACGTGAGGCATGTACATGGTCATTGCCAGGAGCTCAAATCTCTGATATGGTTGGGGCAATTTTTAAAAAAAATAGACACACATGCATTCACACCTAAACAACTCTTAAAACTACACGTTGTGACACAATAATATTTCAAACATTTTGCAGGCCTTTGGAGAAACCAGAGAATAAAGAATAAACTAGTTGTTTGGTCAAAATAACCCAACCAGGTGTTTAGAGAAACAACACAGCATTTTTTGAGTGTATTTTTTTGTGAGTTACAATGGAACCTCGGATTGCGAGTAACGTGGTTTACGAGTACCGAATATCATGTATCACGCATGTGCTTCTTGTTTTGATTGGTTGCTTTACATCTCAGTTCCCCCTCATGTCTGTGTTTCCTTCTGGCTCTCCCTTTTAGTGATGATGTCATAGTTAGTCCTGCCGGAGTCCCTGCTTGCACTCTACACTAAATATACATTCACCTTATACGTTGTGTGACTGTGACCAGACCTAACTGTTATCTCTCCTCTTTTGCTCTCCCCTCTCCTGTCCTCTCTCCCCCTCTCTTCTCTCGCCCCCCCCTCTTTCTCCCCCCCCTCTCTTTCCCTCTCTCTGTTGATCTACACATGTCGCTCCTGAGCTGCCAGTGATCCAGACTCCCTTTGCCCCCTGCCTAACTCATCCTGGTGTCCCGCTTCTGGTTGGAGATCTTGTCACTTGGATGCCCCGTGTGTCTCTTTGGGATGTGACTGGTGACGGTTTCACTCTACTATGAAGACGGTTCTGGCCTCGACTAATGTTGACAGCTGTTTCTCTGAGGACTTGGCTGCAGTCGCTCGATAGTTCAGGACTGGAATTTCCTACCTGAGCCTCCAATAACTACTTGGACTCCATATTAACATCAATTAACTGCCTGTCACCTAACACACAGTATGAATGCAGATCAATGCCTGCTTTCTGTTTAACCCAAATGAGGATGAGTTCCCTGTCGAGTCCGGTTTCTCTTCAAGGTTTTGCCATCTCAGGGAGTTTTTCCTTGCCACTGTCGCTCCCTGGCTTGCTCATCAGGGATTATCTGACCATTTTGATTCATTCACTTTCACATTCCATACAAACTTAAATATTCTTTTGATTATGTAAAGCTGCTTTGCGACAATGACAACAGTTAAAAGCGCTATACAAATAAAATTGAATTGAATTAATTAATCAATCAATTAATTGAATTAATCAATCAATTATTCACCACTTAAAATGCTGGCACGTGTGTACTGACTTCTATTTAACATGAGATAGATGTAATTGCTTAATTCTGAACATAGCCACATCAGCCACAAAAAATAACACTTAATTCACCCACCCTCTTTTTTAATCAATGGTATGCACTGACCAAACAACTGAATGAACAAATGAATGTTTGGACGACTTAATGGTATAAATGTGCTTACCTTTTAGTAAGACCACATGAGGCTTCCACACCAACTTGCCCTTTTCATCCAAGAGACTTAATGTAACTTGTTTAACCTCACTACTCAAGAGCACCTCAAATGTAGGGTGATAGTTAGGGCCATATTCGTAATCAAATGTCTCATTCTAAAGAAAGAGGTGATGGAGAGATTATTCCAGAAGTCAACCATGTTTCTAAAGTGACAAAGGTGATAATAAGCCCTTTGTATAATAACATACAGTAAGCGGCTTAAAATTACCTCTGGTTGGGATACATAATCACACTCAGTAGCTTTACAGCAGGGTGTGTATAGTCTACCAGGGGTCAGATTACATTTGGAGCTTGTCATAATGTATGTTGTGTTGCTCTCATGTCTTTTCTGTACCTTCAAGGGGTAAAATACACATATTAATTTTGGTGTTCTTTATTTCTAATGCTTCTATGTATTGGAAATGAATTGTATTGTTAGACACATCTTACAATTTTAGACAACTATATAGACATTAGACTGTATATATGTCTAATAACATGCTTAATTAATTAATTAATAATAACAACAACAACAACAACAACAATAATAATAATACAGTTAATTTCCATATATAGACATAGAGAAATGGCTTTGGTATATATAGTTGTCCAAGATGTGTCTAATAAAGAATAAACATATAATGTTAAACATCTATTAAAGCAGATTACCTCTTCAACAGGGACATTGCCGGGCACCAGATGGATGTAAAGTTTATTCATCCCCCTTTGATAGAAGAGTAGAACTTGGGCCCTGATGGGATTTGCTTGAAATAGCAGGTCTCTTAATATACCAAAAAGAGAGAGACTCTGAATATCTATGATCACATGTGTGTTTGTTACTTTTAGTGGCTGAATGATCTCCACATTATCATCAGTCACATGTGCCACAGTCAATTTGCCCATATGTTTACCTGTAACATAACACAATAATAGTGCTTAATGTAGTTCATCATGTGCTTTTGGGATTCATTTATAATTTCCTTTTGGGATTAATGATTTAATCTCTCCCTCTCTCTCCCTATTTACCCCTCTCCCTCCTACAAAAGAAATCTATTGAAAAGCTGTATATGAATTATTTTACTATACCATTAATATACTTAAAAGTTTAATAGCTTAATAGCCACTACTTTTATTGTCCTTGTTAAGTAAACATGAAATTAAAATAAACAACCTTAAAGTCATAGATTTAATAGATACTGTACTATTGCATTCGCTTACTGAATTAATTTTTTATTATTACAGTAATGATTCATAATTTAACTTTAGCTTGCTGGCTTCAACATACATTGTATATAATTATATATTTTTTAATATTTCAAAAATATTTTTTATTGATTTTAACAGAATCCTAATGTAATGGTTGTTTCAAGGCAAACTTGTAAAATCCAGCACCCATATTCACAGAGCTTCTTAGGCCTAAAAGTTGCTCCTATTGACAAAATTCTAAGAAAATTTTTAGAATTGTGACCTTTTCTTAGAATTTCCACTTAAATTTAGGACTAAATTTTAGTAAAGATAAAAATGATTCACAAAACATCTCATCCCTAAAAACAGCTCCTAAGGTAAAAATTGTTAAGAGTAGAGAGGAGAACTTTTAAGAGGCTTAAGAGTTTCTAGAGCAGAAGACAAAATGGCGGAAAGAAGAAATATTCTCCAAACACTGAACATAAAGGTAAAAGTAAACACTGCTCTTCTGTCCAATTTGGTTTTCTTTTACTGTACTTCCCTCCATCTCTCTTGGATTGTTGGCTACATACAGTATCACCCAAAAGTGCAACCTACATAGACTGTCCTGCAACCATGTAAATTGTAAAATCTGAGTTATTTTGCTTCCATCAATCTGAAATGGATTATAAGTAATAAAATCAGTATCAGAATGTAAGTGTAATAAATAAAGGTAAGAACATAAATATAGTTACTACTGTGTAGAAATTGGTTGCTTCAAAAGTAGACACATTTTCAACATTTGGCTGTTTAATTAACTTTAAGATATTTATATTAACATAATATATATGTTAAATATATAATTTCTTTATATATCATGTTTATTCTATTTATTTATTATCTATTTATTATCATGTATTCTATTTTCACAAAAAGCGCATTTTAAGGCCTTTACAGAAGTCAGGAGTTATTTTTTATCAACCAATGCCAGCAATCACCTTGAATTGCTGCATCATCCCTAGCCACGGGGTCAACCACACCTCCTCACTAAGATAAAGGGTTTTGTACTTACCTTAATCAGAGTTGCTCTAAGAAGTTCCTAAAGCACTTTTAGTCTAGGACACCTAGCTAGGACTTTTTAAGCTACGATAGGAGCTCTCTGAGAGAATTCTAAGAAGCTTTGTGATCTATAAACTGCCCCCATAACACCCTTCCTTAAGTCCAAGCCAGCCTTACATGTCTGGAAAATGATTTGGAATGATCAAATCATTGATCTGTGTGTACACGAGGTAGACACAAAAAAAGAAGGTAAGAGAGAAAATCATGGAGCTTTTTTTTAACTAAACAAAGGGAAAAAACATAAAAAACATAAAAAATTGAGACTATGAGAAAAATTTATGGAAAAAAAAATTAGCTGTATGTACAAACGTAAACTGTAATAAAGAGTGGTGAGCACTGAGTTTCATGTATCATCTGACAGATTTAGATGTAGGTCTTTTTCCCAAGCAGTTTTAATTGGACTCGAAGTGATGTGACTCAAACCCACTAGTTCACCATAAATAGTGGATATAAGGCCTTTATGAGACAGACAGAGGAACATATCTAATATATTTATTACATCAAGCGCCTTAGGTAAATTTGATTTCTACATAAATCATGTAAAGGAGGTTGAAAGAGATGATTATAGACCATAGGGTTGAAGAGAGAAAAAACAAAAACTATGTACTTTCTGAACTGAGCCCATTATTATTGATTAATTTTATTGAGGTAATAGGGAGTACAGATCCAAGGAGTGCAGAGACCAAGAGTTTTTTTTTTTTTTTTGGTTTTGTTTTGTTGTTGGTTGAGTTTCTCTCCATTTCCACCCAATTAGGTTGGTTATGATTGGTTGGTGTATATAAAGAGCACTCTGTTGGGTCCTTATCAATCTCTGCTATAAGGGTGATACGCCTCATTAAATGTAGGAAATTTGTCTTGCCACACCATCTTAAACTCCAATACGAAATTTACAAAAACAAAAAATTAGACAATCCTATACTGCAATCTCTCAATAAAGATAAACACACACACACACACACACACACAACTGCTCCCAGGTTACAGTGCATATATATATATATATAAAAAAAGCTATTAAACAAGTATTCAGTAGGGCGTCCACCTTCAATCAATTCTGAAAGGCCTATGTAAATTTTGTCTCCTGCTTCAGACTTTTAGGTCTATGTCTTTGGTCATTAGCTTGGAGTTGTTTTCCTGGAAGACTGGAGGAGACATTTTCCAACTCGCTTACACATTGGCTCAGGTCTCCTGTACAGTAGAAAGTTCTAAGGAGGCCAGAAGTTGACCATGGTCCTCTATTTTGGTTTCAGTCTGATTCAATTTCATTTCTATGACTAAAAGAAGACTTAAATTTAGCTTCACTGTGCTTATCCAGCATTGCAGAGATAGCCTTAACTGTTTGACTGGTCGTAGAATCATCTTTTTTCATAGATTTAACATTCCTAGTAGCCTTTGTAGGTCAAAAATAGATGACCACGGGGTAAAGTATAAAAATAAAATACTCTAAAAAGTTGTATTCAAGAACGTCAAGGTCTCCCATCTACTCCATGTGGTTGCTAACTGTACATCTGTCCTTTTTGAATACTTTAAGATACTTACTTTGGTCTATTCTTGGGGAATTAAGGCTTAACTGGTTTCTGCTTAAAGATGTTTTGAAAATGTTAAAAGGCAACTTCCACTTTTTTTTGTTAAGTTGCATCTTACAATAACATATAACTCGAAATTAAAAAAAAAAAGTCTACTTACGGGTCTCACAGTGTGGAAGGTGCAGACGATGGATTGAACCTTCAGGGCATTTAATATTGTACAGAGGTCCTGCAGGCTGCTTTTGTCTTAATCCATCCAAGTTACAACAGTTCCAGGACACTATTCTGTACATCACTTTCACTTTCCCTTCCATCTTAAACACAAGGTTGGAGAACTTGCACATGAACTGACCAGCATGAAGCCAGAGAATCCTAAAGAACCAGAAACGCAGGTAAGACATTTGTCAGCAATAATACTTAAGCAGACAATTTTCATTTAATATCATACGCAGACAAACCACACATTTAATTTGTTTTAGTTGGAAGGGTTAGGTTTCAAAGTGATAGCTAAGACAATACATTATTATACATTATTTAAGAACATTCATACAGACAAATGTCCATAACTGTAATTATACACTCTTCAGCTGCTTTAGATTTGTTTACATTTTACATTTTTTATAATTACTTCTGATATTATAATTATGCCCTAAAAAAGTAAAAAATTTAATGAAAACTTGTTTTGGGAAAATTAATGTATTTATCTGTATGCAATGTGTATATTCATGTGTATGGACCTGTAATCCTTTCTGTCCTCATCCTCAGAACATTTTTCATCCAATAGTTTCAGGTCTTCTGAGTACTGTGAACATAATGGGAGACTACACATGTATATTTTCATTGCCTGAGTATACTTGATTTGTTCCAAACATTTGAAAACAATAAATGCATCTCTTTTTTTTCCTAACAAAGCTTTTTTTGACAAAGGCCTTCAATTTCTATCATTGAATGCAAAATTGTTAATAGTGAACTTAGTTGCTATTTATTTGTGAATAATAATGCATTTTTATTAGTAGTTTTTCTTTAAATATTTTGAACTACTTTTTTCTCAACAAGAAAACAAATAGTTTCCTATTATTTTTGTAATATCTTTGAGGAATAAGATAGGATTCAATTACAGTAAAACCTTGGATTGTGACTAACTTACTCAGTTAGTGTAATGCAATTTTTAATACATTTTGACTTGGTAAAAGAGCGAGGTCTTGCAATACGAGTAACATGTATACACTTTGTCTGCTAAGTGTCACATGATCACAGATAATTTCACTGTTAAAAATGCAAAAGAGTAGAATAGGATGAATGCGTGTTGTATTTATGTAGCTATTAGAGTTACAGACACTTTACTCATTATTTTATATTTCAATATTGCATAACCATTCTATTTATACTCCAATACATCTCAAAAACACTTATGAAAAGTGAGATGCTGATCTTCCACATAAGCTCCACACAATATTTCAGATTGCTGTGACAAAATTTGGATGTTGAAGGAATTAAATCCGTGTAAGCAGTTAGGGTTGTAACTTTTAGTTGAGTTATTGCTTATTGCTTTCGTACTTTCTTTAATGTTTAAATTTTTCTTATATTTGACAGCTTCTTTTCTGTTGCAACATTTATGGGATCTGTATAAATTCTGACGTAGTTGTAAGCGTCGTTACTGTCGGGAGGAAAATTGGAGCATGTTGAAAAATTTTGGCTGCTCCCTCCCAACATTAACGTCTCATTAATGCCTTGGTATCGATTCATAAGCACCATTATCTATTACTGATTTGTAAGCACATTCATGGAGTCATTTATCACCTCCTTGCCTGTTCAGCAGCATTTAGCAGCCAAAAATCCTTGTATTAAATGTACGTAGATGGAAATAATGACAAAATTAACAAAGTGATAGTTTAAGGAAAACAGTTATAAGTAAACATGAATGAAATATATATTACATGTTAAAGTCTGATGCAAAATAAAAAAAATTATCTAAAATGTCTGTGGTTTGATCATTTCTGTTCATTTCGTAATAAAGTCTGATGACAAATTTACCATCTAATTTTTATGTGTGGCAGTTTACAGAGTGGTCATAATATTTAGAATATTATTATTATTATTATTATTATTATTATTATTATTATTTAATAATATTTATAACATTTATCTCAGTNCTCAGACGACTGGTTCCCAGCCCCCTATCCCTTCCCGCCCGCCCTCCCCCTCCTCCCCAACTCATCGATGGGGGTGAGGTTTTTACAGTGCGCAAACTGCTAAGAGCTCGACGCCGAGGGAGGGGCCTACAGTACCTTGTCGATTGGGAGGGTTACGGGCCAGAGGAAAGAAGTTGGGTCCCCGCCAGGTTCATTGTCGACCCAACTCTAATATCTGACTTCCACCGGCAACACCCAGAAGCACCAGCTAGGACGCCCGGTGGCGCCCATAGGAGGGGGGGTACTGTAACAGTACGCCATGTCACGCCCTCCGCTCTAACCAAGCCATGATCACCTGCAACTCCCCTCCACATTCCATCCCACGGCTTCTGTTTTGCCGCCTCATTCACCGGCATGAGCACACCTGCTCTGCATTTCATTCGTCACTTTCTCCCTATTTAAACCAGCCACAAACAACCATCCAGTGCCGAATTATTGCGTGCCACAAGCCTAGTATTTTTGTGTCTAGTGTTTTGTGAAGATAATACCTTGTTACCTTTCATGTTATTGACCCTCTTTTCTCTTCTGGTTACACCCTCAGCTTCACGAGTTGGAACTGTTCACCACGTTGATTGATAACCCGGCTTTGAACCTTTGCTTCTGTTTTTGACTCTGGCCCTGCCTTTATCCTCAGGATTGCTGAAACTCCAATCTCTCCATCAAACTGCACATCGGATTTTGCACGTGCACCACAGCTCTCAGCTCTCCACACAGCCACGCTCACTCCTCTGCCGTGCTTGCTCAACCTGTGCATTCAGTGCTCTATGCCTCTCATCCACCTCTACAACCAAGCCACGCCACAGCTCTTTTCAGACAGCACCCCAAGTACTGGTTTCTTTTGATCATCTCTCCCTCTTTCTGTTTCACCTCCTCATTTTGAAATAAACTCCGTTATTTTGACTCCAACCTATTGTGTCTGCTTTTGGGTCCTCCAAGCCTGCCTCACACGGACCAGCCGTGACAGAATAATTCGGCCAACATGGACCCAGCGGACTTAGGACAACTCAGGACCGCCTTGGAGGCACAGGGCACCCTTCTCGGCACCCACCAGGGGGAGATCCAGCAAGTGAATCAGAACCTAAGGTCTATGGCGGACACCCTCACTGCACTTGCTTCTCGGATTGAACAGTTCCAGGTCTCATCACCCCCAGCTCCAGTTTGTTCTCCACCTCCTCCGATCAGAGAACCCCGCCTGCCACCCCMTCAGTCCTACAATGGAGAACCYGGCACCTGCCGAGCCTTCCTCTCACAGTGCTCCCTGTCTCTCGAGTTACAAACCTCTACATTTCCCACTGAACGCTCAAAAATAGCCTRTGTCATCACACTTCTCTCTGGAAGAGCACGTGAGTGGGGAACGGCACTATGGGACGCTGATGACCCCTGCTGCACTAATTACAACGCATTCACCAGAGAGATTAAGAGAGTCTTTGGTCGCTCACTTTCTGGCAAGGAGGCAGCAGGGCAGATGCTGAGACTCCATCAGGGAGCACGCTCAGTCTACGATTACGCCATCGAGTTCCGCACCCTGGAGGCCTCTTGTGGATGGAATGAATGCGCAATGTGCGACGTGTTTTTTCATGGACTGAGCGAGGCCGTAAAGGATGAGTTGGTCTCTCAGGAGCTCCCTTCAGGCCTGAATGGTCTCATGGATCTAGCAGGTCGCATCGATGCACGCCTCCGGCTCAGACGCCAAGAACGCACCAGACCCCTTGTAAGAATGAGACCAATCRCCCATCCACAAACTAMYGATCCCCCTGCTGAGCCTATGCAGATAGACCGGGCCCGGATCTCTCTTGAGGAACGCCAACGGCGGCGGGATCAAGAGGCCTGCTTCTACTGCGGCCAAGTAGGCCACTTCCGCCTTCAGTGCCCGTTAAAACAATAGGCCCTCCAATGAAACTGGGAGTCTTGGAGGACCTCTCTCAGAGAAATCTCTCAGGCCAACGCCCCTTGCTTCCCATCATGATCATCTTCCAGAACAAGGCCCAACCACTCAAAGCACTCATTGACTCTGGATCTGACCAAGACCTGATGTGCGCTGCCACTGCGAGGGAACTAAGAATACCCTTTCTGGCCTTGGACACCCCACTGTCAGTCCAGGCTCTCGATGGAAGTTCTCTACCATCCATCACTCGCCGCACCCCCCCTCTCACCCTAAGAATCTCTGGTAACCATGTTGAGACCATCTCTTTCTTCATCATGGAGGGTTCTCATGCTCCTGTTGTTCTGGGGGCTCCCTGGCTGCGCAGACATAACCCCAGCATTGACTGGGCCAAGAACACCATCTTGGATTGGAGCCCTGCCTGTCTGTCTTTATGCCTCCACTCTGCCAGAGCCCACTCGTCACACCCTGTTACCAAGGAAGAACCCCTAGATCTCTCCAATGTTCCCTCTGAATACCGGGACCTCACACAAGTGTTCAGCAAGACACGTGCTCTGTCTCTGCCGCCCCACAGACCCTATGACTGCTCCATCGATCTCCTCCCAGGTACTACCCCCCCAAGAGGGCGCTTGTATTCCCTTTCGGCCCCGGAGAGGGAGGCCATGGATAAATACATCACTGAGTCACTGGCAGCAGGGATCATTCGACCCTCATCCTCACCGGCTGGAGCCGGTTTCTTTTTTGTGGATAAAAAGGACAAGTCCCTTCGTCCCTGTATCGACTACCGCGGTCTGAATGCCATCACCATCAAGAATCGCTATCCTCTTCCACTCATGACCACGGCCTTCGAACTTCTGCAAGGAGCATGTGTGTTCACCAAACTGGACTTGCGGAATGCTTATCATCTGGTGAGGATAAGGGAGGGGGACGAATGGAAGACTGCATTCAACACACCCACAGGCCACTACGAGTACCTAGTGGTTCCCTTCGGGCTTACCAATGCTCCTGCTGTTTTTCAAGCCTTGGTTAATGACGTGCTCAGAGACTTCCTGAATATTTTCGTTTTTGTGTACCTGGACGACATTTTAGTTTTTTCTCGTTCTCTGGAGGAGCACAGATTGCACGTTCGACAAGTCTTGCAGAGACTCCTCGAAAACAAACTTTATGTCAAAGCCGAGAAGTGTGAATTCCACCAAGAGTCTGTGTCTTTCCTTGGCTTTATCATCGCCCCTTCCAGCCTTCAGATGGAGCCATCTAAGTTAACTGCCGTCACTGACTGGCCCACACCCACCACAAGACGAGATCTCCAGCGATTCTTGGGGTTTGCCAATTTTTATAGGCGCTTCATTAGGAATTACAGCTCCGTGGCGGCGCCTCTCACCTTGTTAACCTCCACCAAAGCTCCTTTTCTCTGGAACAAGCAGGCTGAGGATGCATTCACTGACCTAAAACATAGGTTCACATCTGCACCCATATTAATCATCCCGGATCCGTCCCTCCAGTTCGTGGTGGAGGTGGACGCCTCCGAGTCAGGAGTTGG
>QMIH01000881.1:0-46709 GCA_003987875.1 Clarias batrachus
ACTTTAAAAAGTAGAAGTACACAAAAAAACTACTCAATTACAGTAACGCGAGTGTCATTCGTTACTTTCCACCTGTCTATTACCTACATATTGTTGCAAAAACGTTAATAGTGTTGTAATGTTCCACGTTTATTTTGACTATTAAAGCCAGCTTTCAGAATTATAAGCAAAAAATGTCATAATCAGACAGTATTCCTTCAGTGTGAGACTATGATTACAACAACACATGATGATGAATTCTCTAATCAACTTAACTTAAAACTTAAGTCTTTGGGATTCTATGTGCATGTTTGCATGAGAAATTATCTAAATTATTGGAAATTAGCTATCATGATGATTCTGGGGCAAGAAAGACTTTTGGACAAGGGTTTGATTCCTGCCTTGGGTCTGTGTGCATGGTCTCTCCGTGCTTGGTGGCTTTCCTCTGGGTACACCAGTTTCCTCCCACAGTCCAAAAGACAGGCAGTTTTGGCTAATTGGTATTTGCAACTTGTCCGTAGTGTGTGCATGAGTGTATGAGTGAGTGTGTGAATGAATGTGTGTCCTTGTATGTCCTAGGATGGATTGGCACCCTGTCCAGGGTGTACACCACCTCGTGTCCCAAGTCCCCTGGAATAGTCTCCAGGACCCTGCAACATATTGAATGGTATAGAGTGAGTGACACCTATAATATTAACAACACACAACATTAACACAATAACACATTGATTATAATATCATATACCAGTAAACTGGTGACTTATTTATGCCTATGGGAAGCAAAGTTTAGCCTCCCACCAAGAATGCAGCACAACTCAGAAAAAAGACAATGCTGATGAATATAAAAATTCACCATACCGTCCGGTGCGTACAGCCGCCGCACACAAACAGAAAACCCCAAGGCCACCAAACCACCTTCCAAACTTCCCAGATCTCGAACCATTCAGGTTCCCATAGGATGTTCTGAACAACCAATTATGAGCCACAAAAGCCCCACCCTGCAACACACACCACCCAAAGGATTGGTACCAACATCCAGGTGCCGGACTTCACAGCACATCCCCAGAGGTCTTGTGGATTCATACCGCGATGTGCCAGAGCTGCAGAGGTAGCACAGAGGGAACCTACACAATATTGAGCATTGTATGTTTTGCAAATGTTTTGCCTCGTAATGTTGTGCCTGATGAGTGTATTTCAGGATATTTGACATACAAGTATACAATGAAACAATGATAGCTTTCACAGCAAATGCAAACAAATGTCTTTGAATGTGTGACATTCACTCAATCAAAATATTTTCCACAGAAACAGAAAGTTATTTATAACCACAATAAGCAAATTATTTAATTTCAAAGTAAAACTTGATATGCAGTTGTAGCCCAATAGTAGTGGTTCTTTCTGTCACATGATCAGTGAAGTGAAATTACTGGCTTGTAATTGGCTTAAGACCATAAAAAAAAAAAAACACCTAAATGTGTTCTATGGACTTTTTGACAATGATTAAGGATGTTTACTGTCTGTCACTAGGTTGTTCGTTTGGGGATCTGAGGATCCAGGTTCGAGCCCCGTTTTCTATGTGTTGCCACACCCCATAATACCCAGCCACTGCAGGCAGTGCCGGTCTCAAGCACTCATAAAAATGGGAGGATTGCATCAGGAAGGGCATCCGGCATAAAACCTGTGTGAAGTTGTTGTGCAGATTGATGCTCCTCTGTGGCAATCCATCAACGAGAGCACCTGAAAGAATAAAAAACAACAAACTTTCTGTTAACGTGGTACAAATGTGATACTAAACCTGGGAGACGGAGAGTCAAATGATGGATTGTAAACCTTTTCTATTGAAACTGTTTCTCATGATCCTAAGCATTTTTTGCTAAAAAGGTTTTGAGTAGAACAAATTTCAAAACAGTATTCCCAGTGGTCCAATTTTCTGCCAGTGTGACTTATCACAAAAACACAATCTGTACTGAAAATCAAATATTTACATAACAAAAAAGCCAATTCATTAATTAATCAAAGGATTCTGGGATGAATTTATAGTGTTGTGCAAAATAATACAATATTCACAGCCATTACCAAAACAGGCATGACATACTGTAATATTTGTGCCTTTTAACCTTCTCCCTTTTTTTAAGATTCTGATTCCCAATTCTTAGCCAATTCTTTCACCATCCTACATATTAAAGTATACTATTTTCCCTTCGAACACCTGATCCTACTTATCCGACTGCTCCTGATTTAATACAGTATTTTAGGGCAGAAAATCATGCAGAACAAGGCTTAGGATCCGCTGTTGTGCATATGCAATATTTTTTTAAGATTTGTTAAAGATACTTTCAGTTGCACAGTCATTTCTTTTTAAGAGTGGAAAAACAGTAAAAGTGAAATCGAGAGAAAAAAAAAAGGTGTATCTTTCACATGAGGCCCAGGTTCCATTTGTTCAGATCAGGCAAGAAAAAGAAAAACATAGCAGAGAGCAAAACACCTTTTAATCAGACTTAATCTTATTAGACACATATACCGTGTCTGTGTCAGAGAGAAAAGTATACTTGCTGTTACGTGCGTGCTCGTGCAGAAGAGTGCATAGTGATCAGATAAGTGGTGCACAAATTTCAGCCAATGTGCACTGTGAGACTTATCACACAGGATGCGGTTAGAAATGCCCCCCTCGACAGGTTTTATTAGTGTTGAGAAGAGAAACCCTGTGGTGAAATGTCACTAGGCTTGCATGCTGCTTGCAAACAGAGTGGAGCTGACGGTTGGCCTTTTTTTTACGCTGACGTACGGAAACATAGGATAGACCCTCAAACCACAAGGACGGAACAATATGACTCATCTGTGCTTGTTTGATTACAAACATGCCCTATTTATGATTATTATCAAAATAAAACAAGAATAAACAATGACATCAACCATGAAACCCGTTAAAGAACATCATATCGCTCCTCATTCCTGCCATATTTCATAAAAATACATACAAATGTGCTCATTTTTGTTGTTGTTGGATTTATTTAACTTAAACTAGGTTAAATTTAATAGTTTGTGCTGTGTCGCACTTTTCTAGCTATTTTAAACTTTAGTGGTCTCTAAGAGGAAAACAGGGCCATGAGCTGGCAGTGAGCAAACAGGAAGATGAAATGATATTTTGGCATGTGACATGCCATGAACTAAAAACATGCTGAATACCATACGGCAGTGTCACGTGATCTTTGTTTTGATGGGGTGGGCGAGCGAGGTAATGTGAAGAAAATGAGGCCAAGAGGCAATCACAGAGTTTCCCTTATACCCTTAACCCTGTAACATGCCGTTCAAGGTCAAGTGCACCTTGTTTTGAGGGGGTTTATATGCACCGAGATTCATGTGTATGTTACCATCAAAGTTTGTAAGGGACCCATTTACAAGCTACAGTATTATTATTATTATTATTATTATTCTTATTATTATGGTTACTAGGTTTCAGGAAAATTCTAGTCCAACTACAGATTATGAACTACACAAAATTAATTAGCCAAACAAGTTAGACTACATGTGCTTACACTTAGTTTGCATAAATTTTATTATATTTAAACTAATTAAGACTGATCATCCTGAAAAGACGGTCCTCCACTAAGCATAGGGCAGCACGACTCCTGTCCCTGTGGGCCTCTATTCATGCTTGTTGCAATTCTTATTTTTGACCACAAGGTGCAAAATTAGTATGAAGTGGAGCAGTGAGCACATTCACTAATAATTACACAATGTCTCCAAATGGAGCAAATCACTCACTGACTCGCTCACTCATCAGCTTTATTCTGTATACAGGGTCACGGGGGGCCTCCCAGGTGTGGCAATTCATTGCAGGACTCTCACTCAGACTAATAAAACAGTTATTCACACACTACAGGCAATTAACCAATTAGCCTCCACACCGTCTCCATGCATACAGCCCCAGGGATCAAGGAAGGAGTCTCTGGAGGTACAAGGGGACAGTACTAACCACTAAGCCACAATCCCGGTGTCACAATCAATTATTTATCTTTATGGTTTCTCACTCAGTAAGTGATATTTCAATGTAATTTAAACTATATGTTATTGAATATTAACAC
Source organism: Clarias batrachus (assembly GCA_003987875.1). Lineage (NCBI taxonomy): Eukaryota > Metazoa > Chordata > Actinopteri > Siluriformes > Clariidae > Clarias > Clarias batrachus. Next base: position 4,065 of record QMIH01000881.1, read on the forward strand.
TTAATGTTTAGATTGGTGGTACATTTTAAAGTAAAATCTGCTTCATTGCCAGGATTCCGGGTTTCATAGATGAATACAGTATTGCCCAGAGTATTACACTGCCTCCACCAGCTTGAATTCTTTCTGTAGTGCATCCTGGTCCAATATGTCAATCCATTCCACCTTCGTCCTTCGCTCCATATTCCATGGGCTGGCATGGCCACTCTGCCCGGTCTGCAGATACACAGCACCTTATGTGTTCTGAAAGTGTTCTGACAACATTCTGCCAGGATGAACTTTTTCAGCCAATCCCATTGTTCCCCAACACACAGGCATCCTTGACACTTGGTCATTGGTTCACCAGTTGTCCCTCTTTGCACAACTTCTTTTTAAGTGCTATCCTCTGCATATTGGGAAGCCATTTTGGAGAGAGTCTTATCCCGATATCTAGCAATTGCGGTTTTAATTAAGCCATTTAAACATTGTAACGAAAACATTATATTTTGTTATAGTAAATTCCATCCATTTCCTCATGACCGATACATGCATAACCTAAACACAGCAAATCATGAGACTTTTTAAACATTTAGACATCTTTGGGTAGTTGCATGTATCTTTGCATTTCTGAAACTGGCTTATTACTCACACTTAGCAGCAGCATAGCCCAGCTACTCAACCTACTTGCACGCTTTTCGGAGTTGGGGGTAAACCTGAGAACCATGAGGAAAGTACCCCAAACTCAGGATCGAAGTCGAGACCTTGCAGCTTAAAGGCCTCGACTACACCTCCTGCATAGTGCAATGGCCAAAGCTAGAAGCATGACACACATAAACCACAAGAGTCATGTGCCTTAGCCACAGTGGTCTCAGCGCCCACTCTTTCAGCTTTGATGGGCTCAACTTCAGACACTTCGAGTACAGACAAGTGCTCGACATTCAGACTGAAACACTGGAGGAAGTGGCCATATCGGCTTGCGGATTTTTAAAAATAGACACGGGCCAAACACACTGCGTGGATGTATTTCTCCACTAAGATTCAGATTAGTGATGTTCTGAATCAGAAGTCAGATTAGAATAAATTAAATCTGTATGAGTGAACACAGCACCAAGTGGCTGAATAAGCTAATGCACTAAATATAATAAACGTATGCCAGCAGTTGAAGTGTTCGATGTTTCAATCATGTGTGATGAGACAATTATTATTAAATATTAATTATAGATCTACATAGTATGCGTTCTGAGTGACGAAACGACATATATTTTCTTTCTTGGGATTCGGGGTCTGCATTGACACTAGGATTCTGTTCAACATGAGAATAATCAGAGCTTTGTAGGTTTTTCATTCTTAGTAAATGCCTCATCTTTTGTACAGGAAACAAAGAATACTCATGCATTTAGTGGTATTGTGCTACAGCTCTAATGAAGCCATAGTGTCTTTTGGCACGAGTGACAATTATTTTTCAAAAAAGGTAGCTTAGTTACACAGCTTTACAAACGTGGATTTGTGGTGATTATTGATGCTGCTGCTCTGGTCACAACTATGCTAGCGGGTAAACAAATGATAAGTGATGGCTATTCACATTCACTTTATTAGCTAGGACGTTGGGCTAATCCTCAGACTTCAGCTAAAAATCATTATGCAGGATTGTTTTGAATGGACACTTGATGCTTTATACCTAATAATCACAAAAGTAATTGGTCAAACCTGTAATGACATTGTCTTTAAATCCGTATATACTGTATAAATACGGTCTCCCTTTTTGCAGCTATAACACCTTCCACTCTGCTTGGACGGCTGACCACAAGATTTTAAAGCGTTTCTGTGGGAACTTGGGTCTATTCTATTCAACTTGGGTGCTCGATGGAGTTGAGGTCAGGGCTCAGTGTTTGGGCCAGTCGAGTTCTTCCACACCGAACTCATCAAATCATGTCTTTATAGTTTTTGCTTTGTGCACTGGGGCGCAGTCATGTTGGAATAGAAAATGGCCTTCCCCAAACTGCTGCCACAAAGTTGGAAGCATAGCAATGTCCAAGATGTCTTGGTATGCTGAAGCATTAAGATCGTCCTTCACTGGGGATAAGGGGTTTGATTAAAACACCTACCTTTAATAATTAATTAATAAGTTTGGTATTAACAAGCACTTTTGTCCATATGGAGTACCAAGACTAGGCGAGAAAAAGGTGAGTATAATCAAAATCAGGGGCATGGTATACAAGTGCCAGCTTTTATAATGATCAGTATAATGATTAATTGTTGGCATCGCCTTCTGCTTATTTGCTATTAAATATCTAAAACTGGATTTTTTTTTTTTTTTTTGTGCCATCAAGCGCAACAGCATTACCAAAACTGCTAGCAGACTTCATGAGTCGTTCATTAATAAAGATGAAGACTTTTCCGTTTTCTTCTATAGCAATGAGTCACGACTGGTTTGTGATTAATAACTGAATAATATCAACATGAAATGAAGGCATAGCCCTTAAAACTAGCGTAAATAAAACCATCTTCAAGACAACAGCTTATACACTGAATTACATTTTATCTTGAAGACATTTATCTAATTTACCAAATTACTAAGAATGTACTATCATGGTAAATCTCCTCTCATATATAGATTCAACACTGATTTCAGATTTCTCTTTCTCTTACATACACACACATTCACATTTTCACTAAGAATGTTAGATTATAAACGTATCTGATGCTGTATACTATATAGTGTGTGTGTGTGTGTGTGTAAACAGAGGCTTCACTAAACACACAGAATTACTGAGAGTGGGTGGTGAGGGGGAACCTTTGCCCGCATTCTTCTACTCGTTTCACGCAGAGTCAATAACCTGCAGCTGAGAAACATATAATAGTCATAGCTACTTCCCAGAAATGACAACGCATAGTGTAGAGAAGCCGGCGCGTTAGTGGAGGAGGCGGAGGCGGAGGCGGAGGTGGAGGTAGAGAGTGTTCACTAGCCGCATTAAAGCATGAGGCTATGTTTTTTTCATAGGGAGCTCCCAAAACGTGGACGAGTTGAATAACCTATTATGCAATAAACTAGACAGGTGCCACTTTAATAACAAATAAAATAATTTGAAATTTTTTACAAAAATATTAGGCTCATTATAATGCATAAAGTAATAATAATAATCATAATAATCATAATAATAAGCATTTAAAGGATAGCTTTTGCTTCCTGAAATTTCTCAAACCTTTGTTCCAAACTAACTCCTCAAGAGTCAAATAACTAATTTATAGTCTAATAACTATAAAATATAATGTCTTAATACTAAATACAAATTTATGAACTATAATAATAAAAATTTTCAACGTAATTGTCTATGCTTTAGACCCACCCTGGGATTTTTATTATGTATTTTAGTGTCTATTATTGTAAAATAATTTGTATACATAATCAATAATGGAAGTAGTAAGCTTTATACGTATTATTAGAGAATGTGGAAAATATGATGATGTTTCTCTTTAATAATCTCTTTAATGATCCTCTTTCAAAGAAGTGATTTTTTTTTTTATGTTGGTGTTACATCTTTTACTCAGATGTCAAAAGTTGCACTGAGTAAATACAGCTGGATTAAACAATGAAAAGCAATAAAAAAAACAAATAAATTGTTATCGTTATAGTAAATTTTAACAATATAATAATTTCTGACCTATGATATTATATTTCTCTTTAATAAAAAGTGGAAGTAATTGATTCAGTATGAACCTACATGTAAACAAAAAGAACACTCTTTTTACACTCAAACAAAATAATAATAATAATAATAATAATAATAATAATAATAATAAAATATAACATGCTTTATGTTTTTACAAACTTCAGCACTCAGGTTCAGTAAGTGAAAAGGTCCGAAAGCACAACCACAGAACGATACTCATCTACTATCCAGTGTCAAGTCATTTACGGGAAAAAAAAATGCTGCACAAGCTTAATATGTGGTGTGTTAGCTGCTCGTACATCATGTGAAAATTCAAGTCAAGCCACCTCCACACTGATGTCTTTTTCGACCTCAGGGTTGGAGACACCTAACCTGCATCACATGCACACAACAGGTTTCTCATTTTCCTCATAAAAGGTGGCAGATGATTAATGAGCACAGATGTTAGATTTCAATTTTTTTGTTGTGTTTTTTTTTTTTTTTTTGCTTGTGAAGAGTTTCTGCATGTGTAGGAGTGCATACCTGCTGCTGCTTTTGCAGAAGTGCAGCTCAACAGACAGAGCGAGGTGCCGGGTACGATAAGATCATACAGTGTCACAAAAGACTGTACACTGTGATCAGACTGCAAGCAGGGACCATGGATGTCTACTGATGAGAGCATAAATAAAAAGGAGGACCTGAAAGTAACACAGGAATCAAGGCATCTTGCAGCATCAATCCTACTGATTTGTAATACGGTTTTAAAGGACACTATAGTGAAGATTAAACTCAAAGGTTAAAGGATAAATTCTAACACATGCACACGTGAACCATTTTTGGAATGCTGATTTATTATAAATAAATCAGTAAAAAAAATAATAATAATAAATATATATATATATATGCAATTTGATAAAATGCACATACAGTTTTGTTAGTGGTGACACAGTAGCATAGTGGTTAGCACTGTGGCCTCGCACCTCCGGGTCGATGATACAAGTACCACCTCGAGTTTGCATACTTGGTGGGTTTCCTCCTTGCACTGTGATTTCCTTCCACAAATCCCAAAACATGCAAATTATTCATTTGTTTCCAAAATGTGTGTTCCCTGTATATCTTGTGATGGACTGGCACCCTGTCCAGGGTGTCTCCTGCCTTCTGCCCGTGTGATGGAGGCCTTCTGTCCAGACCTCCATCACCCTCTACAGGAATAGAGAATGATTGGGTGAGTTTTGTTAGCATGAGGCACTCATCAACTAAAATAGATCAGTGATCATCTCATACTATAAATACTCATTTACTACACTGCTTATCCTGCACAGCGTCCATGCCAGGGAACTCGAGGCACAAGGTGGGATATACCCTGCATGTCTTTAGAGTGTAGGACGAAACAGTGGCAACCTTATACAATATTTCGTATATCTCTTCAGACCATAGTTTTTACCACCCTGTAAAGTCTTCTTTAGCACATCTCAAAGACTTATGGTCAGGACTGTGTTGGCCAATTCATATCCAAAAATCATTCCTCATGGTACCAGAAGCACTCTTTCACAATTTGAGCCAGTTGAATCTTAACATTGGCCTGGAATAAGCCTGTGACATCAGGGAAGCAAAACTACGTAGATGTGATAATCTGGTCATTCAGTACATTCAGGTCGTCAGCTGATTAAATGTGAACCAACACCAGATAATAACACTGTCTCAGCAAGATGCATCTATAATTATGATATAGGGTAAATTTGGACTGATAAGCCTAAATGGCCTTTTAGCAAAATAAAGCCCCATATCGACATGGAGAAAACATGCCAAACTCCAGACAGAGAATACTCTGAGCCCTAGAGCTGTGAGACAGTAAACCCCATGATGCTACAGTCTCATATATTTTATACCAAATACCACCAGCATAACCATTAAATGAAATCAGTCTCACTGTAAATCAGATAATATTCTGGCAAGTGCTTGTAGTGTATGCACTGACAAAGTGCATTCACTTTCTGTCAAATCATATAGAGAAGTGAAATACAGTCTTATGCAAAAGTTTAGGCACCCCTTGATAAATAACAGATTTTGGTGATTTTTTTAATTGAAAAGGTGTTAACACAGTCTCTCTTGGAAATGGAAAAAAAAGTACAATATTTTCAACAAACATTGGAGCATAGTTACTTTTATGTCATGAATTGAACAAAGATAAAAAAAAATAAAAACATTATTGTGGCACTGTGCAAAAGTTTTGGCACCCTACATACAGTAATTAGTAACACCTCCTCTGGCAGATATCACAGCTTGCAAAGGCTTTTTATAGGCAGCTAAAAGTCTTTCAGTTCCTGTACATGGGATTTTCTCACATTCTTCCTTGCAAAAAGCTTCTATTTCTGTAATATTCTTTGGTCGTCTTGTACGCACAGCTCTTTTAAGATCTACCCACACATTTTCATTGATGTTAAAATCAGGGGACTGTGATGGCCGTTCCAAAACCTTGGTAACCTTGGTAAGCTTGCGTCTCTTGAGGTATTCCATAGTGGATTTCGAGGTATGTTTAGGATCATTGTCCTGTTGTAGAAGTTATCCTCTTTTCAGCTTCAGCTTTTTTACAGATGGTGTGATTTTTGCATCCAGAATTTGCTGGTATTTAGTCGAATCCATTCTTCCCTCCACCTGCGAAATGTGTCCTGTGCCACTGGATGCAACACAACCCCAAAAAATGATAGATCCACCCCCATGCTTAATAGTTGGCAAGGTGTTCTTTTCATGAAATGCTGCTCATTTTTTTCTCCAAACATGCCTTTGCTGATTCTGGCCAAAGATTTCTATTTTAACTTCATCAGTCCACAGCACTTGTTTCCAAAGCACATTAGGCTTCTGTAGATGTTCTGCAGCATACTTCTGACGTTGGATTTTATGATGAGGATGCAGGTAAGGTTTTTTTCTGCTGACTCTTCCATGAAGGTCTTGTCTGTGCAAGCATCACTGCACAATGGAACGGCGCACCACCAGTCCTGAGTCTGCTAAATCTTCCTGCAGGCTTTTTGCAGTCAAATGGGGGTTTTTATTTGTCTTTTTGACCAGCATATGAGCATGTTCTCTCCGAGAGTTTTCTTGGTCTTCCAGATCTCATCCAAATGGAGAAATCTGTGATCTCTGTCACTTTAACTAGGACGTTGTTGTTGGTGGTGATAGATGGGTTGGATATAGTATTGCAGGAACCGCTGAGTACCAGGAATTTTTACTCACAACAATACCTGGAGAAAATGTTGAATGAACAGTTCTTTTGGCGGCAATGAAGGTCACGCAAGGTCAAACTAGTGGTCTGTAGCAATCCAAGAAATCAAATAAGGACATTGTTAAGTGTACTGGATTTGGGTTAAGAACATTCAAGGATAGTGGTAAACCATCAACTTGGTGAAAGAAATGTGGATGGAATGTTCATGGTCAAAGATCAATCAAACACTATGTTTAATAGTGAATGTAAGAGCATTTCCACATGCACAATGACATACTTTCTGACTGGGACTAAACAACTGTGTGCCCAGACTAAGAGACGTTTAAAAAAGTCTAAACTTGCTCAAAAAACCTTCCTGAGAACTTTTGTGCAGCTTGATTTGATAATGTTCTAAGCAAAATAGTAAGATTTGGCTTAACATTGAAGGCTGTGAAATTCTTTTGAAGGAATACAAGAAATTACACTACAAATTATGAATCAGTTCAACTAGTAAAAATACAAAGAGGCCAATAAAATGTTAAAATCAGGTGATCTTTTCATGAATAATGAAAAGAATGCGGTTAACAAAACACTTTAAAGCAAAGAAAAACATTTTAAATGAGACAAAATTTAAGATGGTCCCTCAAACTCTGCTAAGGTTGGTGCAATAATGTGAAAGCCTCAAATTCAAATTTAAATTCAAATTTTATTTGTCACATACACATTCATACACAGTACGATATGTAGTGAAATGCTTAGGCGACTGCCCGTGACCTTAGAATAAGATAAAAGATATAACAAGAATAAAAAGTAGAGGTAGATTCACCTAAGCATAAAATAGTAATATATAAAAAAATATACATAAGTGGTACTATTAAAGCCTAGGTGAACAGTACAAAAAATGAATATAAATAGAGATGTCCATCCAGGGGGTGTGCAAGAATGCTTTAAAGTGATTTAGTGCTTAAAAGTGACATGCGCTATGGAGTGAATTGCAATGTGGTGTGAAGGGTGTGCAAGATTGTCCCAAGAGTCCAGATAAAGTGCAAGAAGCATGGGTGTAGGTGTGAAGTGAGTCTGAGTCAGTCAGTACTGTGTGGAGTGCTGGTTGAGAGACCGTATCGCCTGCGGGTAGAAGCTCCTCTTCAGTCTCTCTGTATTGGTCTTCAGGGAGCGGAATCGCTTTCCTGACCTCAACAGAGAGAACAGTCCATTACTGGGATGGCTGAGGTCCTTCACGATCTTCCTGGCCTTGGTCCAGCACCGCTTGCTGTAGATCGAGTGCAGGTCAGGGAGCTCGGTGCGGATGATACGCTCAGCTGAACGCACAACCCTCTGTAGAGCTCGTCTGTCCTGCATTGTGCTGTTTCCGAACCAGGTCGTGATGTTTCCCGTCAGGATGCTCTCTATGGTGCAGGAGTAGAAGTTCCTGAGCACCTTGGAGGGCAATCTAAAGTCTCTCAACCGCCTGAGGTGGTAGAGACGCTGTCGGGCCTTCTTCACCACGGTGTTGATGTGACAGGACCATGACAGGTCCTGCTTGATGTGGACACCGAGGTATCTGAAACTGTCTACTCTCTCCACCGGGCTGTTGTTGATGACAGGGGTCTGATAGTTCCTCTCCTGTTTTGTGCTAAAGTCTACTACCAACTCCTTCGTCTTGCTGACGTTTAAAAGGAGATTGTTCCTCTGGCACCAGTTCTCCAGATTCCCAATCTCCTTCAGGTAGGCCGTCTCATCGTTGTCACTGATCAGGCCCACCACAACGGTGTCATCAGCAAACTTGATGATGGTGGTGGAGTCGGTAGTGGCTACGCAGTCATGAGTGTACAAAGAGTACAGCAGGGGGCTCAGAACACAACCCTGTGGTGCTCCAGTGCTGAGAGTGATGGAGGAGGAGACATGACCGCCCATCCTTACTGCCTGTGGTCTCCCAGTTAGGAAGTTGGAGATCCACTGACACAAAGATGAGCCGAGTCCCAGGTGCTCCAGCTTGGTGGTGAGTGTGGAGGGAATTATAGTATTAAATGCTGAGCTGTAGTCTATGAAGAGCATTTTAACATAATTCCCCCTTCTATTGTCCAGGGATGTATGAAGAAGATGAGCTATAGCATCATCTGTGGAGCGGTTTGACCGGTACGCGAACTGAAGTGGATCCAGTGTGTCTGGTAGTGAAGAGATGATGAAGTCTCTGACAAGCCGTTCGAAGCACTTCATCACCACTGATGTGAGGGCTACAGGTCGATAGTCATTGAGGGAAGTAGGATGTGGTTTCTTCGGAACCGGAACAATGATGGACTCTTTGAAGCATGTAGGGATCACCTACATGCTTCCTTGCTGAGATACTCTATATAATACTGGCATATTATGTCATACATAGATATATTTATATTAAGAACTTTTATATTAAGTTAAGTGAAAGTTATCATGTAAACTTTTAAAATCCAGTCTTGCCAAAAATGACATTATTTGCGTTTTTGAAATCAGCAGGAATCAACGATTAATAGGAAAAGACTTTCTGTCCTACATACTATGGTTGAAACTCAATAATAATAATAATAATAATAATCGTTCCTTGAGCTAGTTGCAGGCAGCATGGTGGCTTAGTCCAAGGTTCAAATCCCGCGTGAGGTCTGTGTGTATGGTGGGTTTCCTCTGGGTTCTCCGATTTTCTCCCACAGTACAAATACATGCAAATTAGACTAACTGGTGTTCCCAAATTGCCCAAAGTGTGTGAAAGTGTGTGAACGTTGAGCTGTGGTCCTACCATGGTCTTACAGAATAGATACAATGGTCACCATTGGCATTCCCGTATTGCTCGTGAGTTTGTGAATGTGCATGTTTTCTCCCTAAGTGAGTGTTGATCAAAGGTCCTACAACAGTCATACAAAATGGGAATAAGTTGTATCATTGAAGATTGTGATTGGCCCTGGTTGGACTACAGAGGTGCCCAGATGGATGGATGGAGCAAGATGTAATGGTTGCTGTAGGGGCCCTCAGCAATCTTTCACCCAACCACTGGAGGTCACACTCACACTAAGTTTTAAATAATTCTTCACACCTGTTACCACTTTGACCTCTTTTTTTTTTTACACAATTTAAGCAGCAAATGCAGCAGCACTCTTTGTACGCTACTATTTTTAAAATACAGTCACATTTTGTTCGATTTTTACTACATTTCTCAGCTTTGGTTTCCTCCTGTATTGTATGACTGTTTTTTACTATGTCTGACCCATCTCTAACTAACCATGAAGAAACACAAAATTATATGGCCTAGAAGATTTCTCCTGAGGGACAATAAAACCAACTTTCGATAGCTCTAGCTTGTGTTTCTCTCTTCAGAGCCAACATTCTGAAGGTTGCTGTTCCTAAGGGATTTCATTGGTTCTCATTAACAAATATTCAGGTCTGAATTTCATCTAAAAGTGTTTAAAAATGTTCATCCAAACTTTACTAAGCATAAGCACATATACTTTTATTAGAATTCTGTTTGTGCACTTTTATAAATGGGTGGGTGATCAGGTGTTTCAAGCATTACAGGCATCCACAGAGTGTTGTAGATGTGTTCCACTCTTTGGCCACACCTGGCGTAATGGTGCATTTCTTCAGGATCCTTAGACTAAAAATAAGTACCAAGAACCTGGTTTATTGTATTCTTCAATGTGTTTTATAATCATTGTTAAGATGGCAGAAAATGAGGAGTGTTTAAGTCAAACAGGGACTATTGATTTTTTTTTTTTTTTTCATGAATGAAGATACAAGTAGAAAACATGGGAACTGTACATATAATCATTCACAAACACAAATTGCACATTACAGGAATTCGACTGGAAGTTGCTTTTCCAAACCAATCCTAGAGTTCACTCCAAGCCATTTACAGATGTTTGGGCCATTTAAGGAGTTCCTGGGAAGCCAGCATTAAAGCCATGAATTATGGATCATGGCTCCATTGTACTTCACCAAACACTAGTGAAACACTGGGATAAGTGGATTATTGTTGCAGGGAATTTGTGAGTTTTTACTCTCATATCTGTGTTCTATTATTCTGCACAATCAAAAGTCACGGTTTGACTTGAACACCCCTCGTAATTGTGTAAAACAGTATGTAAAATATTTTACCTGTTGTGCATCAGATTTGCAGCGACCATTTCTAAAAACAAAGCAAATCAATTAACAAGATCATAAGTTACTAATTATGAGCACAAAAGCGATATTTGGATAAAACTTTTTAAAAAAAACATGTCAGTGTCATGTACACATTTTGATGTCAGGACAATTTTATATATTTAAGTTATGTTTAATAAAAGGTTGATTAACAGAATCATAGGGTTGATCAACTATGTTCGACTATGTGCATTGGACACGTGAATCCACAGTTGGGGTGCGGACATTTATTTGCAGATATTCATATATTAAATTTAAGGAACATAGTAACAAAATATTAATTAAAACCTCTTTAGTAACTTTATTATTCCTATCTTTTTATTTGTTCAACTTGATCATGTTAAGTACATTCCTGCAAAGAATCTATAAAATTATGTATTTTTAGTTTTTAAATTATAGTATGTTGAATTTTTCATATGGTGAACCTGTCAATTCAACATATTTTTTTTTCTTCATTCAACTTTTGTTCAAAATATCCTGAGAATCAAAATAAAATAATAAAGCCAATCAAATGGTGTATACAGCCTATCGTTGTGTTTTTTACTTAAAAAAATAAATAATTTAATTTTAGTTATGTTAGTTTATTTGTGAAATTACCATTAACAAAACTTGAAAACAGAAGATGTTAGAATCAGGAAGTACCCTAATAAAGGACACTATAATTGGCTAACAGCATACTCTATTCACATTTGAGTAAGATCACTCAAAAGTGATCTTACCTTAGCTCTCTGAGTTTTTTGAGCATGATGTAGAGTCCAGTTAAAACAACCATGATGGAGCATGCAGCACAAATTCCCACAAGAGAAGAGAACCATCTGGCATGTGCATCTACAAAGACAGCAGATGTAAGTCAACAAAAAATATAAAGTATTAAATATAAAAATATATCAATTTTACAATATAGAAATATTGTATTTGCTATTTTTTGCTATCTTGCGGAAGAGACACATCTATCTGTGGGAACTGTACACATAAATCATTCACCAACATCACTTGAACATTACTTTCACATCTTTGGGCTATTAAAGGAGTTCCTGGGAGGCCAGGGTTTTACACATGAAGCAGGTAGTCCGATCGTGGCTCCGATCGTTAGAAGTAAACTTTCTACCTTGATAGTATCCAAGCACTAGGGAAATGCTGGGATAAGTGCAATAGTGTACTTGTAACAGCGGATTATATAGAAAAATAAAGGGAGTTTTTACTCTCATAACTGTGTTCTGTTATTCTGCACAATCAAAAGTCCTGGTTTGACTTGAACACCCTTTGTATATTTTATAAGACATGAGTATACAGGAGCATGTTCCCACACAGTTAAAGCCATTTATTAGTTATGTTCAAATGTCTGTTTATATTGACAATCATTTTGGTTCAGTAAATTCAGTATGTTGCACATTTATAAAATCTAAGCACTGTATGTGACTTTGGATGGTCATACAGTATGTCTTAGTGATGCTACAGTAAGTGACACACTTTTAAGGTTAATATGAGCTTGAATGCTTCATTTATAAAGCTGAAATTGCCATGAGCTGAAATTCAGTTTTATTGCTGTTTTAGACCAAATCACATGTATGGTGTATGGTTCTCCACAATAATTTAATTAAATGTTGGCTATTTGTAGCTCACACAAATAAGTAGTTTTATTATTACTGAAAATAATGTCAGGCATTCATATCAATAATAAATGTAAAAACCATTTAGAAGTTTATATTATGTTATTAATCCTTAAATTGTTCTGTCTTACAGCTTTGTGGAAACTCGTGGCAAATTGAAAGGCCGTGGAAGGGAAGCGGATGAGACAGGATATTGTTTTGTTCTAGGAAAGTTTGCAGAAACGAACTGCTGTGTGCAGTGGACGCATGTACACATAAAATGCTGATAATTGCGCACTCCCATAACACCATTGTATATGGCTAACTGGAGCTGAACTGAAACCACATTTGTACTAAATACACCATATCTTCAAAAGATACAAATTCAATTCAGCTCAGTGGGAAGCTTCATATGAGTCTCAGCTGAACTTTGTAATGCATTTTTGCACAGAATGAGGGTTCTGGAATTTGGCCTCTATTACTTACATTGTTCTTGTGTTCTGGGTAATAGAAAATGATTGATAAATATGTGAAGTGATAATACTGAAGAAAAAAAAAAAAAAACAGATGGCCACACATGTTAGAATAAATTTTGAGGCAATTTTAGAATAATTGATAAAGTTATTGAAATAAAACCAATACAATTTCTAAAAATATATATATTATATTATATATTATTAGTGCTGGTATTTGGACCTAGTGGAGCCTGTGTTGACCCTTTCCCTGAGATGTGGTCCCTTAAAGGTTATGTAAAAAGAGAGGGAGAGCGGTACACATCAGTTCAGCGTGCACGCTCAGTTTAAGTTAAAGTGCAAAAAGACACAAACCCCTCTCTCTCACATAAATCCTCGGGAAGGGCAATAAGCCCCGTGGCTCTCTATACCGCACCACGTAACACTTTCACAATAAAATTTGAACATCTCACTGAGCACTGACTTGTGTGTTTCATTGAGGGGTTCCCTGGATCCAGGCGGGACAGGCAGAATACAGACTGAGCACTGAGTAGACAAAAGGGGGGTCTACCAATTTTCAAGAAATCCTTACACAACTGTCCCAAAATGCTGCTGCATAACTCCTGTCTTGCCGTCCTTACACTGGTTCCCTGTGCAGTTTAGGGTCAAGTTTAAAGTATTGTTAATGGCCTAATACGCCCTGAATAATTTAGCATCTCAATACATTTCTGACCTTTTAAAACCATACAGTCCAGCGCAGTGAGCAGCTTTTAGTTACAGTACCTAAATCTAAGTTGATGAGTCGGGAGATCACACATTTTCAGTAGCAGCCCCTAAACTTTGGAATGAGTTGCCACAGTACATCAGACAGGCCCCGACTCTTCCTAATTTTAAATCGCACCTTAAGACCTTTTTATACACATTGGCTTTTAATACAAAGTGATGAGGTATTCTTCTCCCTGTTTTTATTTATTTTTATTTACTTTTGTTTATATCTTTTATTCATTACTATTTACATATTATTTTACTATTTTATTTGCTAAATTTACACAATGATGGTGGATTTTTTATTGTTGTACAGTATATTGTTTTTATTTGGATTTTATTTTATTATTATTGACAGGTTTTTTTGTCTGTTTATATGTCTGCAGCTATTTTAGAATGGTACAGCACTTTGGTCAACTAAGCTGTGTTAAATATGCTTTAAAAATAAATTTGACTTGACTTTAACTATTGAATATGTGATGTGATAGGAAAATGACATATAACAGTAACTCTGCACGTCACCACTATTGCTTACTATTCTATGTGTTCAGTTGTTTTCTTCCTCACTTATTTGGAGTTTTTCTACTGTACATTCCTATTTGCCAAATATTTGTAATTTTATACTTTTGCACTTGGGACAATTCCTTATAATTTTTTTTATTCGAATAGAAGATTTAGAAGCATGACCTCTTATCCCCTTAAGTAAGAAATTGTCAAGTTTTTAATTTGTGCCATATTAATTGAAATACATGTTTTATCTTAACCTGATCATAGATCACATCTAATTTACTGCATTGTATTTCATATTTCATTGTATTGGTTGATTTCAATTTGATGTCAAACTGATAACTATTTGATAATAAAGTAATGTACTGTTGCCTTGCACCTCAAAGGTCCGGGTTAGATTCCCGGCCAGGTTCAATTCCCGTCTCTGTGTGCATGGAGTTTGCATGTTCTCCCCGTGCTTGATGAGTTTCCTCCGGGTACTCCGGTTTCCTCTCACAGTCCAAAGACAAGCAGATTAGGTTGATTGGAAAATTGGCCGTAGTGTGTAAATGAGTGTATGTCTGTGCCCTGCGATGGATTGGCACCCTGTCCAGGGTGTACCCCGCCCCGTGCCCTAAGGCTCCTGGGATAGTCTCCAGACCCCCCATAACCCTGAATACAGGATTAAGTGGCATAGATGAGTGAGTGAGTGAGTGAGTGAGTGAGTGAGTGAGTGAGTGAGTGAGATTGTAGAACTTGGATGGCTTACCTCTAAATGTGAAGTTACTAAATTGAGTCTTGAGATCTTTAACAGTGGCCACACAAGTGATGTTCCTATGAGAAACGTGCTGAGGAACGTGTAAGCGGCTGATCACTGTGGAAACCTGCCCTGCACTCTCAGTTGCTTGTGTGATGGGAAGGGATGCGTTCCAGAGTGTTTTCCAAAGGATAGAGGCTTGTGGTTTGCCTGTAGCTTCACACACAGCAACAGTGCGTCCATTCTGATATTCCAGCCAGCCAGATAAGTGTGGACGTGCTAGTAGAGACATTTTAATAACATACGTTTGAATAATGGGCACATCATCTCATCTAATCCCATTAAAGACATTATACATCAAATTAGCAATTTGCCATACTGTATATTAGAGGTCCTATGGCCAGTTATTCTCCTTTAAACTTTATAACAATTATAAATGAATTATAAATGAAATATAGCATTGTTAGAATAGAAATTTTGAAAGCAATATTGGATAAAACATTTTTTAAATAAAATTTTGAAAGGGAATTTCTGGACATACAGTATATATGAATATATAAGGAATAATACATACATAGGAATATTTTAGCAGAAGAAAATCTTAGAGATTAATGTGGTTTAGGCCTTTATTAACTTGGGCTGTTCAAAGACTAACTATATGCTCTCATGGGTGGCAATTGACAGGTGCCCTGTATATATATCCGGTGTATGAATGACATTCATTCAAGTGCCCATAAGTGACAACTATCTTGCCTGCTTCATGCTCACAATACACAGACTACACTGGCTCACAATATACCCCGTTATGCACCAGGAGCGTGTCATTGTTGTTTGGGTTTCTTTGAATTCAGGCCTAAAAACCTTAAAGCAGGTCTACTGGCATTCATTGCATTTTTTTTCTTTTTAAATATACTTTATATTATAAAAATATAAAAATTTAGGTATAACTATTAGTTATTTACTGCAATTACTGTCCGACTTTATATAAATCTGAACCAGTAAATACTGTACATACTCAGAGACACAATGGAAAGTGAGACCATCACAGTAGTGTGTTCTCTATGTTTGCTGTAAAGAGACATTCACCCACCCCATGCAGAGACCGTGATCACATCCATTGAACCACCTGATGTGTATGAAGTGTCACAGGTGTAATTTCCTTCATCTTGAAGAGTAAAATTTGGGATGATCAGGTGGTAGGTCCCCTCTGCAGTGTGGGTCAACTTTTTCCCATCTTGACAAGTATCATAATCTGAGTCATTTTGAACTACAGCAATTGTACACTCTTTGCCTTTCAAATTTATTTTCCAGAAGACAAAAATCATGTCTTTCCATGCGATCTTCCTGCTGGTGCAGTTTAAGGTGACAGTGGTGCCCAGTTCAACAACCTCATTCCTGGACTCTGGAGGATAAATAATACACAGATTATTTAAAAGGATTAATATCGCACAATAATTTAATAATAATAATTTAATAATTTACTCATATTATTATTTTTACAACATTCCAGACACCAGGCTTTTTATGCCTTTTTCTAGTTGTGAAATTGAGCTTGATTGTCACACCTGTGCCACCTCAGTCCCGGGGGATAAGATCTGGCTCAATACAGCACAGCTTCTTTGTCTCCCCCTGGTGTGTCTACATGTGTATGTGTTTCACTATTATCACTAAATCAAGTTCACCTTTGTCTTCCCCGTGTGTCTCTCTATTTATACCAGCCGGTCCCGTAGCCCTTTGTCTGTTCACTGTTTGTTTCAGTAATGTTGTGTGTGCTCGTGATGTACAGGTTTCATTATCTCTCCCCCTGGACTGAGCAGTGGCTGTAGAGTGGGGCTCGCATCTTTATGTTTCCGACGAGTTCAAGCAAAGGTCAAGATTATGACTCTCTCACTCCTTAGAGTTTTCTGTTCCCGCCTGAAAGGTTTGCTGTCTTTCCAGGATTTAGTGACTCTGCGTGCCCGTCTGCGGCTCCAGCCAAGAGCTTCTCGTCCTTTGTTCGTTTTTTCCTTTTTCTTTGATGTTGTGTTAAAACTTGTGTGAGAGTAAAGAAAAAAGAATAAACGCAGTTGTTACCCTGCATCTGCGTCCGCATCCTTGAACAACCATGAGTTAAAACAAAACTCCTCATCTTTTTGACACACCTGGACAGTAATCTTTCCTGTTTGTGCCAGACTTGTCTCATCCATTTTTGCAATTTATAACTGGATACACAGTCTGCCAAATAAGCAGCCACAAATTGCTACAATTCTACTATGTTTCTTTAAATCATTATCATAATGATCATTTTCTAACACTTAAGGTTACTTTATACACATACTGTACTGTACACTAAGAGTACCTAGAGTAGTACTTTAGATGCTAGTAGTAGAGTAGTACTTTAGATGCTAGTAGTAATTCTGAAAGGAAAAAAAGGGGTGGAAACTTGGAAGCATTTTGTGAAGTTCATTTTTTGTGTAGTTCAAAGTATAGCGATCCATTAAAAATGATGAATTTGGAGTTTTACCTGCAGGCTTTTGATCGGGTGTAGAGCGGGGCTGTGTTTTGTCAGCATGAAGAGATGTTGTTTTATCTGCTCCTGAAGGTCCACAGAGTGTTAGTAACAGTTAATGTGAGATTTTTATTTTATTGCATTATTATTTTGATTTACAACACAGCTAATGCATCATGTTATTCATATGATGGGATAGAGAGAGACATATCACAAGAGTAATAATGGGTAAAAGTGCAACGGATTTGTTGTTTACTTGAATATTGTGCCAATAATTCATATACATTTATAAAATAAATGAATATCCAGTAACTGTAAATAGTGGTGTTTAACTGCAGAAAGAGCTCTTGTGACATGCTGCTGGGATAGAGCCAGACATATCACAAAAGGAATTATGGGAAACATTTAATGTTTTAAAAACATTTCCATTTAATGAATATAATTATAAATATTGGGGGAAGAGCTCTTATAACATGCTGCTGAGTAGGGGGGTTATTGAGGGTATTATGAACATAATTATAAATAGAAGGGTTTCACTGAGAAAAGACCACTTGTGACATGCTGAATTTACACGGGGGAGAAGTGCAATGGATTTCATGTTTAATTAATTATTCTGAAAATACATATACTTTAGCTGTAGAAGAGCTGTGTAAGTATCATCTGCCAATATCCCTTAATCAATGACTGCACCTGCTGTTTTCTACGTTTTTACAGAGTGCATGCAATTATTACACGGTCCCTCAGCCGCACACAGCTCAGTTTCGCTTTTAACGGGGTTCCGCTTCTTCTGTTTATATCAACTTCAAACATGTAAAAAATGTGACTGTCCTACTTAAAATACATTTAAGGCAAAAAGGGAACATATCGTAAGACACAATATTCGTTCCTGACCTTCGTGTTGTATGTAGAGGAGCAGCAAATACATCGAACGGAAAACTAACTTTTACCTCAGTCAGTTACTGGATTATTAACGAATCAGTTTCGCTCTTTAAAAAAAAATTGTACTGTTCATTTTATACCATTAAAAATCCCCTTTGTAAACTATCCTAAAAAACACCTTAATCTTTGTACTGTAATCTTATTTACAACCGAACACAAATAAAACAAGGACACGCAAAAAGAAAAAGTAATGAGCAAACCTGATGCATGACTTCCGGTATGAGAGACAGCGGAGAGAAAGACGAGTCTCAGGAATAATTTTCGCTCCATCTCCATGAAACAATGAAGAACAATGAAATAATCTTCTTTTGTTCTTTTGTTCCGTCGTTAAATTTCTTTTCTACCTGCTCAACAAACTCCAAATAAAGGCCGAAGGTTTTTTTTTTTTTTTTTTTTTCACCATGGCCTTTGTCCTGCTTCCCTCAGCACTGTGATGTGCTTCTTGAACACTCCTTCATTATTTTTGTTTTTAAGCATTTCTGATACTGCTGCTCCAGTGGCAGTCACAACTTTCTGCAACTAAACCACTAGAGTCACACGAAGGCATTTTCCAAAGTGCAAAATTATCAGTATATCGCTGTCACTCTGTCTTCCTTTCTTTTTTTAACTCTCTCTCTCTCTCTCTCTCTCTCTCTCTGTCTCTCTCTCTCTCTTCCTACTTTAGAAAATACCTTTCCTCCGATCCTCCAGCACTGCTAGGCTGGTCAAACCATTTTTCAAGGCCTCGAGGATGACGGGCATCTAGACATTTTCTGGCACCTAGGTGATGGAATCAACTTCCTCTAGATGTCCGTACAGCTGTCTTTAAACGATGGTTAATGACGTACAGTATGTGTATCCCAACAGTGTTTAACTGATGATACTTAGTTGTGATCTAATCTAGTAATCTAGTAACCCAGTGTAAGGATCTATCCAATGATGGAAACTTCAACGCACTTTTGTAAGTCGTTCTGGAAAACAGCTTCTGCTAAATGCCGAAATGTAAATGTTTAAATGTACTCACTCTATTTTTAATCATGATTACATTTCTGAATGATCATAAATTTGAAGTCATAAGGTGACATTTAGCATTGCTAACAAATATTTAAAGAGATATAAACTTAAAGACTTGTCTAATGTCAATATTGGCGGGTTTACTCCAGCTACTATGGTTTCCTCCTTCAGACCAAAAACATCCAGATTAGGCTAATTGTCACAGCCATTGTACAATTGTACACTCTTTGCCTTTCAAGTTAATTTTCTAGGTGACAAAAATGATGTCTTCTCATAGAATCTTCCTCATGGTGCAGTTTAAAGACACAGTGGTGCCCAATTCATCTACCTCATTCCTGAACACTGGAAGACATAGAGTGAAACACAGTGAAATGATTTTTTTTGCATATCCCAGTAAGGAAGCTGTGGTCAGAGTGCAGGGTCATGCAGGATAATCTAGAGCATTCATTGTTTAAGCCATTATACACTCTTATATGTATAATCTTATATGCTAATCTATCTATCTATCTATCTATCTATCTATCTATCTATCTATCTATCTATCTATCTATCTATCTATCTATCTATCTATTCATTTACATTGCATCAATTTCAATAAAATCTTCAAAACTCTAAACATATGTAAATATTATTTTCTGATTGCAATCATATCCACAAATAAACCCAATTAAAATGAGAACAATGTAATAAGCGATCACAATGAGCATAACTGCTTTGCCCATGTACTCTGATCTAATAAAAGAGCTACTGTAGCTGAAATTTATGAAAAGGCTAATGCTGATTGTGATAGAAAGGTGTCAGAACACACAGTCCATCACTGTTGTGGAGGCAAAAAGGGGAACAATATATATACATCCTGCTGAACTTCTTGTGAGACAGCAAAGATACAAATGGATCTCAGGGTCAATGCCTCATCCTGTTCTTTATTTTGACTCGATCTTTCTCTTCTTTTCGACACTCAATGTCCATTAATATACAATATATTGTTCCTTTCCCGAGCTAAAAAAATCTTTGATTGACATCAAAGTACAGAATCATATGGCAGCTGTCACCACAGAAATGTCTTTGACTTATTGTCTTGCCTCATTCTTCCAGTTAGCAAATCTTAATAACGCTTGAGTTTTTTTTTTAACTATCCATATCATTATTTCTAATTCCTGTTTAAAAAAAAAAAAAAAAAACAGCCTGTATGCCTGTCCTCAAGCAAGTTCTGCCACCATTACAGCTGCAAGTTCTGCTTTACATCAATGAGCAGATGACAAAAATGACGAAAGACAGCCTATACAATTTAGTTATCATTATAAAAAAAGTATATATACATGGACCTTAAAAATAAAAAAGGAAATTATATACTGTATGACTATACAATCACATCTGCTTTAAAAGAAACACCTCTACACCTGCACTTTAATGCTGTTATCTTATCAGTCTATTATCTAAATCTATCAGGCAGTAGCGTAATGCATAAAATCATCTAGATACAGGTCAAGAGCTTTAGTTAATACTCACATTCAACATCAAAATGATGCAAAAGTGTATTTATTTGTTTATTTAATGTAGAAATAGTTGAAGGTTGAAGCTAAAAAATAAGCTGATCAGCTTTAATGTAATCAGTGATATTATTATTATTTCAGGTTGAAGCTCATGTACATGTCTGTCTGTCTGTCTGTCTGTCTGTCTGTCTGTCTGTCTGTCTGTCTGTCTGTCTGTCTTTCTGTATGGCAGAAGTCTGCAGTAAGTGCTGCAAACGTTTATACAGTCGATTTAAGCCTGACGCATATGCAGTACACTGTCAAAGGTTTCTACTTCTAAAGTAATGGCTCATAACTCCACCTCTGTTGTTTAACATCAAAGAAAAATCAAAATAATTACAGTACAAGCCTCTGGTGGCAATTTTAATTTCTGGGATTGCTGCAGTTGGTCAGGTCCAGACTCAGCAATATTATGTAGCAATAAAATGATGTCAGCTGATGACCTGAATATACTGAATCACCAGGTTATTACGTCAGTGGAGTTCTTCTTCCCTGATGGCACAGCCAGATTCTTGAAAGAGTAAAATTGTGAAATACGCAAATTGTGAAAGAGTGGTTCTGGGTGCATAAGCAATCATTTTTGCACAATAACCTGCCACCAAACAGTAATGTGCTCTAATGATAATAGCGAGGGACAGGCCAAAGATGTCACATGTTTCTTAAAAAACGTAATTTTACTAAATGAAAACTATATTTGTTTGCCTCAAACTTGTTTTTAAATTTAGAAGATAAGACTTAGATAATAATATATATTGTTCCCCTTTTTGCCTCCATAACAGTCAAAATCTGTTCAAAATCAGCATTAGCCTTTTCATAAATTAATTTTATTAGATCAGACTACATGGGCCAGCCATGTACATCAGTGAGCCTTGGTCACCCATGACCCTGTCGCCAGACCAGGAACATTTCACAAGAGCTGCAGTTTTGGAGTTGCTCTGATCCTAACCCTATTAATGCATGTAGCCATCACAGTTTGGCCCTTGTCAAACTCATTCAAATCCTTATGCTTGCCCAAATCAAGTCAAGAATCTTGGGGTGATTCAGGAGACAACCCTTAGTTTCCGTAGTCATGTCAAAGCAGTAACTAAATCAGCATACTATCATCTCAAAAACATTGTAAGAATTAGATGTTTTATTTACAATCAAGACTTGGAGAAACTTGTCCATGCCTTTATCACCAGCAGGGTGGATTATTGTAATGGACTCTTCCCAAGGAGACCATTAGACAGCTGCAGCTCATTCAGAACGCTGCTGACAGACTTCTGACTAGAGCCAGAAAATCTGAGCACATCACACTTACACTGGATTCTTGTAATATTTATGGTAGATTTTAAAGATTTTTTTATAAATCACTCAATGGACTAGGACCTGAACACATTGCACGTTTAGGTTTCACACAAAACAAGGGAAGTCTGCTTTTTGCCCGCAGTTGAAACCGGCTTCTGGATGAGATCAGATGTGCTAAAACATTAGTCACATTTAAATCTAAACTTAAAGCTCATCTGTTTAGCTGTGCATTTATTGAATGAGCACTGTGCTATGTCTGAACTGACTGCACTATTTTATGTTTATCTAATATTTTTAACTGTTTTATTTTGATTTTAAATAGTTTTAAAAATTTCATTGCAAACTGTTTTGATTTTGATTTTAAATCAAATTTTAAATGATTGGCACCTAGTTTTATTGCTATTATTTTTCTATTTCATTTTATGATTATTTTCTTCTCTTTTATGTAAAGCACTTTGAATTACCATTATATATGAAATGTCCTATACAAATAAACTTGCTTTGCCTTGTCAATTTTCACTAAAAGTGTCAATTGTCAATATAGCTCACCCACGTCCAGATGCCATTGTAACAAGATATTGGAAATGTAGCTACTGTGAGCCAGAGTCTGATGTCTAGAGGACTGGGTCAGAATAACTGCAGCTCTTGTAGGATGTTTCCAGGCTGCAGTGGTCAGGACATACCAAAAGTGATCGAAGGAAGGAAAACCGGCGAACTGGGCAAACATGTGTGGCCAAGGCTCGCTGAGCCAGTCTGATCCAGTGTATAAAGTATGTTTTGAGTTAATTAGCTGATTAGAGTTTGAGTCTCCACTATTGAAAATTTTTGCAATATTTTATTTATCTGTGTAATAATAAATAAATAATATAAACAATTAATTTATATAATATATGAGTTTCATTTTTTAAATTAATGAGATAAATAAACTTTTTGTTGATATTATAATTTATTAAATAAGTAACTGTATAGCTAATTGTTTCTTGAGTACTCAATCAAAACAAAAAAGAAAGGTTGCTTTAAGTTGTAAAGTGATATAACCCCACTGCGCCCTCTGGTGGTAAAATTGGACTACCGCTTTGGCAGGTTGTTTACAGTCTCCATGGAAACCCGTTTTCGCGACATGACAAGCTGGTTTCTGCTAGTTGATTAGCACAGCAATAGCACTGCGTTTTAAACGTAGCAAAAGTGAGATAATTATAGATGATAACACTTCTAAAATGAGTGTTTCCGTCACACAGACACTTCAGAAGAATAATGAAGGGAAGAGGGGATTCAGAGCGCAGAGGGCGTATGATTATCTTTATGGTAAGTTTGTTTTGTTTTTCAATTATCTCCTTTCAGACTGTTGTTTATGGGATAATTAAACAAGAGATTAGAAAGGAGTTTAAAGTTAAACCTTTGTTTTAGGACACATACTGTATGTTGTTGTTTTGCTTCTTATAAATACAGGAAATATCCTTAAATTTCACCATCATTAATTATTTTTGATATTTGATAGAAACATGACCTGTATATTATTCACATGACCTGCATTGTATTAATATTTGCTAAGAAATAGCCCAGAGTTTGGTTTTGTATTGTATTGCAAACATCTTTGCTTTAACATGTTTTAGAGGTTTTCAATAGTAATACCTGTTTTATGCAATGATTACACATGGAAGTAATGTTAACTAATTGTACCGTTGTTCACAGGTAAAGAGTTTGTAGAAACAATTAAAAGGTTAAATCTGATCAGCTTTAATGTAATCAGTGATATTATTATTAGTTCAGAATGACGCCCACGCACATGTCTGCCTCTCATTCCGTTCAGCCGAACTCTCTGTCTAACTTATTAATACAAAGAAATAAAATGTTGTAAGGTTGAGTATCGAACACCTTGTTTACTCTAAGTCAAATACACCAAATACACTCCCTGTTCGATAATCGGAAAGTGAATCACATGAGAAATCGCATTAAAATTCAAGTCCAGTGCATTAAAATTCACTTATATGACTGATATTTCTGCTGGGAAAATATTAAGTAATCCCAGTATATATATTCAGTTTTGATTTTCTAATTGGGTTTCCTCCGGGTACTCTGGTTTCCTCCCACAGTCCAAACACATATAGGTTAGGTTAATTGGCATTCCCAAATTGGCCGTAGTGTGTGAGTGTGTGTGTGTGTGTGTGTGCTCCACGATAGATTGGCACCCTGTCCAGGGTGTACCCAGCCTTCTGCCCTAAGTCTCCTGGGAGTCTGCTCCCACCAACCACCACCCCCCCACCCCCGAGCCCNNNNCCCCCATGACCCTGAATACAGGATTAAGTGGTATAGAAGATGAGTGAGTGAGTGAGTGAGTAATGCAGGTGTTTGTTTTCACTGAGCAAGTAGCTTATTAGTAGTTTATTTTTAAGTAGACTATTAAACCTATAGACTACAGTATTAGACAGACAGACAAAAGATTTTTCGTGACTTGTTTTGGATCCTCTAGTGTATGAAACATAAAGAGATCATTGAAAGTTTTGACCAATGTAGAGACAAAACCGTTCTTTTATTTATATAGATATATGCAGTTATTATTATTATTATTATTATTAGAAGTAATAGTAGTAGTAACAAGTTTCTGTGTACAATTACATATGCATACAGTATACATTCACAACCTATTTATTATAACTATTCAACATCTTCACACTGCATACATCAAAACCATTGCACTCTTTCTACACAACTCTTCCACTGTACAATACATAATGTTTACATGCAAATGATCATCGTATACAATACCTTCCTATTGCACCCACTTATAATTGATTTGCTCATTTGCACTCATTATATTACCTTCCTCACGGTATAAAGTTTACATATGCAAAATTCTTTATCATGGCATACAATACCTTCCTTACTGTACCACATATAATTATTGCTCATTTGCACCATTGTAATTAAATCTACATCATTATACAGTATACTGTTTCTATATGCACATTATTCTGCACTATGAAAATGCACTTCTTGTTGGATGCTAACTGTATTTCGTTGCCTTGTACCTACATGTGCAGTGACAATAAAGTTGAATCTAATCTAATCTAATCTAATCTAATCTAATTTAGATTTGTGTAAATTCCATTCAACAGTTACATAAAACGCAAAGGCAGAGAAGTCAGTTTATTGTCAAATGATCTGAAAGACATCACTCACGGGCAAAGTTTTTGTTGGTAAAGGAAGCTTAAATGTGTAATTTTTTAATTTTTTTTATTTACAATTATTAATTATTAAATGTATTTATTTATTCATTTTTAGATCCTGTGTTCACCGTATCAGGAGCGATGGACCATGCCCGAGCGAGCTATAAGACTCAGGGGTCTGTGGACCGGCTGGTGAGAGATGAAGCTTAATGTTATAGCACATACAACGATCAGGCCTTAACATTAAGATCACATGACATTAATCCTGATTATTAATTATATATCAGTAAACTGGTGACAGGATCACGGACCACCAAGACCCATCTACTGCATCTAATCTAATGCATGTGCGGACCAAAGGCGAGCCCTCCGGGTCCGATCCCACAGAAAAGCTAAAAAATACTCATTGCTGAAAAATACAGTGTTGAGTGTAATAGGAAGTTATCAGAACACTCCTGCATCACAGCCTGCTGTGTGTGTGGTGATCAGCAGTCAGAGTGCACAACACTGTTTATCTCAATCTGATCAAGTATCCACGGGATTCATTTTTATATAAATTGGTTAATATTTTTAAGTCTTAAGATTTTCAAACACCCTCTCTTGGGTCCCGGGCTGCGAAGACCTTATTCTGCAGTCTATTCTTAAACAATACATAAGCTTCAGGTGGATTTTACGGTAATTAGTGTATTCAGTGATTTACTGTTTATGGAAGATGATAATTCCAATGATGTGTGTGTGTGTGTGTGTGTGTGTGTGTGTGTGTGTGTGTGTGTGTGTGTGTGTGTGTGTTCATGTGTGTATCTGTCTAACTGAAGATGAAGATTCCTGAGTTTAACTCCATGTTCAGTAATCTCCCACACCACCCACGTTTAACCCTCCGACTGCGTGCTGCCGATCCTGTTCCTGCTTTCATCGACCGCCGCTGGAGAGGCCTGGCTGAGCAGAGAAAAGAGACACTGCATTCACTAGGGTATACACACACACATATACCATACATGTACCTGCATCCTGAAATATATACATACATACTGTACATACAGTACAGTACCCATCCACTTTCCAGTGACTTTCTGCTGTAATCAGACCGGAAGACACAGTTTCAGGTTGTGTACAAACCATGATGTTTTTCAGAAAAACAAGTAAACAAGCGCTATGTGGTGCAACTCTTTAGCTGCATGTGTGTGCATGTATGTTTCTGTGCCAGGCTGCTGCCAGGAGTTCAGCTGCACAAAGCCAAACCCGAGGACGTCACTGGAGCTGACCGATGGAAGTTTTTTAAGCGGTAAATTTTGAAATATGTTTACATATGGACAGTATACACTCTTACAAATGTGTGTATCAACAGCCATCAACCATCAAACTGCCACACTGCATGGGAATACGGAATATTCAAACCCAGTATTTTATCTTGATCTCTGAGTTTATGACTAATCTGATATTATATTTGATATGAGCTGTGTTGCGTGGCATGACATATAATTGTGACTTGAAGTAGTTGCAGAGCATGACATATACTGTACATTTAGGCATTCGGCCAATAACATACAATTGTGACTTAGAGTATATCTATATAAAAAATGTAAAAAAGGTTTTATCTGCACATTGATCAGAACAAGCGAGGTGACTGAGATCGACATTAACTGAAGCTCTTGACCTGTATCTTCTGCCATTTGATTGAACAGTGGTTCCTATTTAATGTTCCTGTTAAAGTGACCAGTGAGTATATGTTGCAGTGTTGTTGCTCAGATTGGTTTAAGGTTCTTTAGGGCTTTCACATGGTGCATGAAATCTGAGAATTTAGCTTCTTGGAAATTTCCTGCAACGTTTTGTCTTGTCACTAGACTACCGTAATGTAGTTCTAGACATTTGCTATGATTAATAAACTACTGTTTTTTTTACTATTAAATAACAGCTATGGCATTAGGTAAATAAGTAATCAAGCACATCAAATAAAATTCAAATCAAATGAAAATTTTATTTGTCACATACATACACAGTATGATATGCAGTAACATGCAGTAAAATTCTTAGGTCCTCTGATGACCTAAAATAAAAAAATTAAAAAGTTTTCAAGGTATGAAATAAGAGGATTTTTAATAAAATAGAAATATATAAAAATTCAAATAAGACTTTTAGCTGTAAAGGTTTTTACAAATTATAAAATAAAATTGAATTTGGAATTTGGACATAGACAACTTGTCCAGTCATGAGGAAGACAATTTGCAGAATAAGGTGCACTGTCAAAGTTTAAAGATCCAGATGCAAATGGGTGTTAACATATAATGTGTAATGTGCAAACCAGGTTGTGAAGTTTCCCGTCAGGACGCTCTCTATGGTGCAGGAGTACTGGAAAAGTTCCTAACTGTACTTAGGTCTTAGCATCTTAGAGTGTAATCTAAAGTCTTTCAAGCGTCTGAGGTGGTAGAGACGCTGCCGGGCCTTTTTCACCACGGTGTTGATGTGACAGCACCATGACGGGACCATGATGAAACTGGCTTTCATGAAGACCTTGCCAGGAAAGCAAGACCAAAACGTACCTCTGCTGCAGCGGAGAAGTTCATTTAGAGTCACCAGCCTCAGAAAGAACTGAAAATCAGTAAAGACCATGGAATTAGGAGGTGTGTCCAAATTTTTGACTGGTAGAGTGTAGAAAAGGGCACCTTTGGGAAGAAACAACATTGCATCCCGAAAGATTTTGTGCATTAGAACCTTTGCATATAAATCCTTCATTATGCTTTGTGTGCAAGTGTGATTTGAGTGTACAGTATACAGTCTATTTTAATGATTGTATGCTCATCATTGACATTGAACTGGATCAGGTAAAAAACACATACAGTAAAGGACGTTTGTTGAAGACAGCCTTGACTTGTGAGGGGACAGTAACTGCTCTCTGGAATGGCAAAAGCAGTATTTCTGTTATAAGCATGCAGATAACATTTTCCTCTTTTTATTGTCTTTTCTTGTCTTTCTTTCTTGTCCTCCTCTTTCCAGGCCTCTCATCCCCTTTGCTCAACAGATCCCAGCTGATGTTATTTTCGCATTACCCAAGTAAGTCACATGATTATGCATTTTAGCTCAAAATACACTGTATATGTCTGTGTATGTAAGTGCATTAATTTGTACTAAATGAACTGATTATAGAGGTGACCCCTACACCACCCAGCAGGACGGCTCAGAGTTGATGGGGCGCTCTTTTCTGCGCACAGTGGGGGTTCAGACAGATTACCGTGACAGCGAGACTCAGACCGATCCTTACAGTCCTGAATACACACTATGTCCAGGAGTAGCGATACCAGAAATCCTCACTCTGGCCTCATTCTCTTGGGGTATGCAAAACATAATCACTCAAGATGTACAGTATAGCACTACATTACTTACGTTAAGTAATAGGAGCACACCTGTGACACTATTGCTTATTATAAGATTGCAATAAACCTAATGTAGGATTATTAAGCCTATTTATAGACATATAGTACTATGCACAAGTTACATTTCTTCATATTTAGCTTTAAAGAGCCAGATGTTTTTGTATTTTGTGCAGGCTCCCAGAAAAACCTGTTGCTCCTCAAGTTCTTGGCTTTCATTTTCAGTCCAGTCCCTGTACCTGACCATTATCAGAGGAATGCTTTTTGTTTGTTAAGCCATTCACAGTGACTTATTGTTCTAAAAATAAAAGAGTTTTTTTTTTATTTATCTGACATTCCAATCCAGATTTCAGGTTCAAGTCAATCACACATCAGTCTTTATTTCATTTTTATAGGACAATGTAAAAATGTGCACCCTAGTGTATACACCGAATAAGAATAGCATTCCTTGAATCCACAAAAAGCATGCAAGGATGCTTGCTTCAGTGTTGCCACCACTCATAATTTTAATGCCACCCCATGAATAAGTTTCTAGATTCGCCCCTGTGTGGCATAAAGCAATATACTGAGGGTCAACACAATTTTGTTTTTTTTCATTTTTTTGTATTTTTTCATATTTACTTATTTATGAGCAAAAGAAGCTGCACTTCTGAGGAAAAGTCGAGTGCAGGCAGAGGTCACGCTCAGCTACTGGGATAAGCCACGAAAACCTAGTGTAAGCTTTTATTTCCTGGGGAAACTTTTACCTTTTGATCTGGTCCAAAAAAAAAAAAAGAGGATGATTTGCCGTATTTACATTTTTATCAGTTAAGGTTAACTTTCTGAAAGCACACCTACAATTTTACTTCC
This sequence comes from Clarias batrachus, assembly GCA_003987875.1. NCBI lineage: Eukaryota > Metazoa > Chordata > Actinopteri > Siluriformes > Clariidae > Clarias > Clarias batrachus. The sequence goes on from QMIH01000881.1 coordinate 33,723, forward strand.
ATTCCATTTTTTTTCTCTCTCGCATGACACATGTTTTACTGAGAACTAGATTGTAAAGTCATTGCATAAACATACTGTACATGCTTTCTCCTCACATTGAGAGAAAAAAGAGGTTGAGTGTTGTGTACAGATAAACATATACTGTACAGTCATTTGCAAAATTTTGTGCGAAAAAGAATATTTGGGAGAAAAAAAACAGCTGCAACAATAAAAAAATGTAGTTTTCTACAAATGCAAAGTCATTTTATTTTATATTTGATGAACTTAATAATTAAATTGAAAATTTCACAAATGGATTTCAGTGACCTTTTGTTCTTTTCAAAAATCATGCATAACTGTTATCTTCTCCAAAATATAAACTTGCACATAGATGTTGCTCACGTATTATTGTCGCCCAGTTTGTGCTAAATACAGAATCAGACTTTAGTCATTTATATGTTCATCAAAGTTAGTTCATCAAACCTTTGGAAGGTTAAACCAGACAGGAGACTTTACTACTGAAATTCTAGTTCAGTGCAGCTATGGGGCCAAAATATTCTCCATCGAATGTCTTTACGGAGCTTGGGTTGTTAGATACTTGGAAAAGTACTGAAATAATTGTATTTTTCAGGTCACGGGCTTCCTGCTGGCCTGGATGAAGTGGAGATGATTGAAAGAGCAAGGAAGAAGAGAGCCTGGGAGGCCTCACTACCACCTCTGAGTGATCCCATGCAGCTGGACAAGAGGAAGAGGATGATGGATGAGATGGAGAGGAACGAGTGGGCTTTCAGGGAGCAGGAGATTGAGAAGTGAGAGATTGTTAATAACCCTACTGTATGTTACTCCTTATAGTCCTAATTGTAATGTATGTGAGCGGGAAATGCTTGGATACACATAGAGTAGGTCTGTATATGTTTGACTTTGTGTGCTGCAGGCTGCAAGAGGCTCGTTTGGCTCTTCTCTCAGACTTTTTACAGAAGAGAGAGTCACAGCAGAGCAAAGTCAAAGTGCAGCAGTTGGATGAACGTTTTTCCAACATGCAAAAAGAGAAAGAAGAACGACTCCAGAAAATCCGCAGAAACTACATGCTGTGTAAGTCCTACACACCGACTGTACATCTCAAGAGTTTCAAAGCTTTACTGAGGAAATGAACATTTACTTTAGTTTGTTCAACAAAACCATGCAACTATCAGCTTGAAAGAAAGAACACTTGCAAGTCTACAGTACATTGAACATCTTACACTTTAGTCTGAGTTTCCATGTCAGTTATTTCTACCCACTTTGATGAATGCTTTCATTGTTTCCTTGTCATGAGACAGGCAGAGTAAACTGGATGTGTGCTGAACCAAGATGAAATTTCTCGTAAATGAAACCGATTGAAGATTTAAACACACTACAGTGATGAGACTCCTAGCCGCAGTAAAACATTTGAATGGTGCAAAAGTTTTAAAGACGGCTGTAAGCCTTTAAACGATGGCTCAGAGACCACTTCAGTCTTCCACATGAACATTCAGCCAACGGAACGCCTGATCCTTGAAAACATTTTGCCACCTTGTGGAAGAGACAAATCTGTCTGTGTGAACTGTAAACACCCAATCATTCACATTACAGGAACACAGCTGGGAGTGATTGCCACATCCCCCGTACAGTCCTGACCTCGCTCAATGCTATATCCACATGTTTGGGCCATTAAAGGAGTTCCTGGGAGGCCACATGAAGCAGACAGTCTGATCATGGCTCCGGTGTACTGAGAAAACTTTCTACCTTGATAGTATCCAAGGGATAAGTGCATTAATGTAGCGGCGCATTATATAAAGAAATAAACAGAGCTTTTCCTCTGATAACTGTGTTCTGTTATCCTGCACAATCAAAAGTCCTGGTTTGACTTGAACACCTCTTGTACATTTTATAAGCCATGAGTAGACAGGAGCATGTTCCCAGACAGCTGAAGCTGATTATTATTTATGCTCAGATCTCTGTTCATGTTGACAATAATTTCGTTTCAGTAAATTCAGTTGTGTGCCATGCAGTCAGATGTTGCACATCTGTAAAATCTTAGTGATGCTACAGTAGTGACACACTTTGAAGGTTTAAATGAGCCTGAATGGTTCATTTATAAAGCTGAAATTGCTATAATTCAGTTTTATTGCTGTCTTAGACCAAATCACATATGGTACCTGTAGCTCACACGATTAGGTAGTTTAATTATTGCTGAAAATATTGTCAGGCATTTATACTGTATCAATGGTAAAGGCAAGAGAAAGTAGGAATTTGTATTATGTTATTAATCATTAAATTGTTCTGTCTCACAGCTTTGCGGAAGCTCGTGGCGAACAGGAAGGCCGTGGAAGGGAAGCTGATGAGGCGGGACATTGTCAACGAGTTTGTGGATAAAAGCTCCCAGACTTATGCGCCGCTCTCCCGGCACGGAGTCTTCCCTGACCGACACTCACAAAGCGGCGGCGTCAGGAGCCACTTCCTCGATAACTACCAAGGTGATGGGACCATCATCAGTTATAGTCGATGATCAGTTACTTTCCTGCGCATTTCAAGAGATTGATTATAAACAATGGCAATCGAATTTAATTCCTAAAACACTCTATGTTGCATTTTTTCTTCACATCCAGCTACCTGCTGAGGGTAGTGGAAACATGCATACATAAAATGCTGATAATTGCACATGCCCACAACACGATTATGTATGGCTAACTGGAGCTGAACTTTTACTAAATACAAATCTTACCTTATGTTCATACAGTACCTTCAAAAAGATACAAACTGAATTCAGCTCAGTGGGAAGCTTCATATGAGTCTCTGCTGGACTTTGTAATGCATTTTTGCACAGCATGAGGGTTGTGGAATTTGAGGGTGAAATTTGAGAATGAGGGTTGCGTACAAAAAAAAAAAGAGAAATATCGAATAAGCACAGTACATAGTGCGGTTAAACCACTTTTTAATCGATAATTAGTTGTTTACTCAAACCAACGATCGATTATGGACTGGTTAAGAATTTTGTAGTACAGAGTGTACAGTATTATTGTATGGCAGGGTCACCAACAGGTGAACCAAACTGAGCACACATGAAAAAAAAAAAATCATGTAGCAGAGCTGATTAATGGATGCAAATGTATGTAATGTAAAAACCTGGCCATACTTCAGCAAATCTTATTTTTAAAACACACATCAGCTCAACATCTGCAGGTTATAAGATCACATGCATTTCCAAAAAATGAATCTGAACGCCGCAGATCAACAACAGAGCCAGAAACAGAACTAGAAGTGTTAGAAATGGAAAGGACTTTAATTTATTTACCTTTCAGGGCTGATTAGTGAAGTACGACAGAGTAAGTAAAAAAAAAAAGAGATGGAAGAGGAGGGGCAGGGAATTTCAGAATTTTTGAATTTTCAAGACGCAAGACGAAATTTTTGAGGAAAAAACTTGAAAGTTTCGAGAAAAATTAAAAAACTTAAAGTTCTGACTTGGATGAGGTGATTGCCTTTGTTTATCAGCAACTACAATGCAATACAACAGGAAACAATACGACAGGTCATGAAATTAATCGATGTGGACCTTCGTAGAGAAGATCATCTTTAAAAAGATTCAAGTTGCCATTTTGTGCAACTTTTTCTTGCATAAAAATATATCATGGTACAGAAACATGGTAAGGATGGGGGTCATGCAACAAAGGATTAACACAAGCTGTCAGATATGATGATGCATGTGGGACAAAGAAAGGTCACGTTAGTATAGGAATGAACTGGCTGGTCATGAAACTGTGCTACAGTAGATACATTAACAGCATTCTTGCATCTTTAGAAACTGCATTATCCTCACCAGTGCCAAAGTGATTTAATTAAACTAATGGGTTTATATTTAAAATAAAACCCATTATGCACAATGCTTAGAGATTCACACCTGCTAAATGTATCATTCAAAATAATACAACAGACTGAAAGACAAAGAATTTACTATAATAATTGAATGTAATTAAGTAAATAGGTGAATAGGTCTATAAAATGTTTAATGTGTTAGGACTACTGTATATCATTACAAATATTCTATATTAAGCATACTGTATCTTTGAATGTACCTCTTTTTCGACCCATGTGTGTGTAAGGTCTACTGGAGCTGGAGGCAGGTCTTCCATCTTCGGTCCTGGAGTCACAAATAAAAGCCCCAAGGCAAAAGAAGAAAAGTTTTATCAGTCGCTCAGACCGCAGGGAAATTGAATTAATGAAGACTCATCAGGTAAGAAATCACTTACTCTGCTTCTTTATTTTGGATAGATGTACTGTATACAGTATTTTCATATACTGTGTTCTCATTCAGCCTGATTAATAACTAAGTGTTCCAAGGTGACTTTTCCTGAAGACTCAAATACAATTTTTGCTTAAAATATTGCAATGCACACAACATTATGGGTGACATATCAGAGTTCAAACGAGGACAAATTGTTGGTGCGTTTCTCACTGGCGCATCTGTGAAAGACAGCAAGTCTTTGTGATGTATCAAGAGCCACGGTATCCAGGGTAATGTCAGCATACCACCAAGACGGACGAACCACATCCAACAGGAGTAACTGTGGCCGTAAGAGGAAGCTGTCTGAAAGGGATGTCCGAACATAAAACCACAGCTGCTCAACTCACTGCAGAATTAAATGTGCACCTCAACTCTCCTGTTTTCACCAAAGCTGTTTGTTGGGAGCTTTACAGGGTCAATGTACATGGCCGGGCTGCTATAGCCAAACATTTGGTCACTCGTGCCGATGCCAAACGTCAGTTTCAATGGTGCCAGCAGTGAAAATCTTGGGCTGTGGAGAACTGTATTGTGGAAACATATATTGTTCTATGATGAGTCCACCTTCACTGTCTTTCCCACATCTGAAGCATTACAGAGTGGAGAAGCCCCAAAGAAGCGTACCACCCAGACTGTTACATGCCGTCGTGTTTCAGGATGATAATGCACCGATACACAGTGACTGGTGACAGAGTGGTTTGATGAACATGAAAGTGAAGTTGAACATCTCCCATGGCCTGCACAGTCACCAGCTCTAAATATTATTCAGCCACTTTGGGCTGTCACATAGTGACCTGACCACTATTCTGCAAGAAGAATGGCTCAAAATCCCAACCATGTGGCCAAACCCCCGTGTGTGTGTGTGTGTGAGTATATACTGTAGATATATGTTGACACTTTACAATATGTACAAAAGTTACCAAAACTAAGAGAGATTTAAAATAGATAAGTAGAATGCAGTATTAGGATACAGAAGGAAATTATAAACTCTGAAGTATAGAGGTGTAAGAATAGAGAAGTTTAAAATATGTTGAGTGTGTATGACAGCATCGGTATGACTGAAACATGGTGTATGAAATAGAATGGTACTGAGATGTGTGTTTGCAGTGGTGTGGTTATCCAGGTTGGTACAAATGGTACAAAGGGTGATCAATAGACAGTCTCTAATAGTCAGATTATACTTTGTTATTATTAATTATTAGTAAATATAGTATTCAAGATTATATTTAATGTTGCATTTAATTGATCTTTGTTGGTAAACAAACACACACACATACAAACATATTGCCTTTGACTAAAATTTAATGTTTATACTCCTATTTACATTTTTTTTCAGAATTTTTTTTTTATGCATTTAACATTTTAATTCAATTGGTTGACTTTAGCATTTAACAAGCATCCATTAGTTTTATTCATGTAGAAAAAAAAAAAACTTTCTACATCTGCAGTGACCTCACGCTACACATTGTAGTTAGCACTATATCTATATGTAAGCGTTAGATGATATGCTGTATGTCACTTAATCCTATCCAGAAGGGACCAGGGTCAGTGCAGGCTTTCATTCCAGCCAAGCAGATGTCACACCTGATAGTCTGTTGAAAGCCAAGAACGGCTAATTAAAAATGTGGAATGTGGTGTGGCTTCTGCTTGTGTGGAATGAAAGCCTTCAACCATACGAACCCTTTATGGATAGGCTTGGACACCGCTGCATATGTCATTAAACCAGGGGCGCTGCTAAGGAAGGGAAAGTTAGGACCATTCTAAGGGCCCACGCCCTTTAGGGGCCCCCAGAGATCTGCTTTATTAGTAATAACACTACTAGTGGGTGTGGTAGGGGGGCCCAACCGCATATTTTGTCATAGGGCCCAAAATTGCTAGCGGCGCCCCTGCATTGGACTATAGTGCGGAAAGAGACCTGAGTGCTACTTTCCCTACTCTGGAATTTCCTTCGGGATCCATCCATCCATCCATCCATCCATCCATCCATCCATCCATCCATGCATCCATCCATGCATCCACCCATCCATCCATCCATCCATGCATCCATGCATCCATCCATTCATCCATGCATCCATCCATCCCTCCATCCATCCATCCATCCATCCATTTACACTTTCCACTCAAACGCTTGGCATCACTTTTTCTTTGCTTTTGGTTTATTATTCTACATAAATCAACAATGCTGGGATTTCAAAACTATGGAGTAATACAAATACAATTACAAAGAATTAGGTAATTATGTAACAACAACAACAACAAAAGTCAGCTGTATTTTAAGACACAGAGGTCAGCCTTTCTGATTGGTTCTTGCAAGAACAGTATTGTGTCCAGTGCATTTGCAAAACCCATCAAGTTGAAACTGTCTCTCATGAAGACCTTCCCAGGAAAACAAGACCAAAACTTACCTCTGCTGCAGAGGAGACGTTCATTTAGAGTCACCAGCCTCAGAAATTACCAATTAACAAACAGCACCTGTGTTATTACCATTGCTTTTCTAGTAGTTATGACTGATAGATAATTTAGAAAATCCTGTTGAGGTGCGTAGCTGATTTGCTATCATTTACTAGTCATATTGTCCATTTATTTCCTTATTTATTGCTAATGCCAGGTTAGAATAGCCTCATTTCCATTAACTAACATAAATGTTATATTTACACTTGATAATTTTTTAGCAGAGTTATTCATGCTTACATCTGGTGAATTTACAGATATTGATTCATGTTTTCATTCAAAACTCATGTTCTAAAAATAAACTAATAAAAAAATTATTTTATTTTTTTTAAATATTTGCTTTTGTTCATAGTTACATTTACCTTTTAACATTTCAACTCCTTTTTTTGCCTATATTTCTGCATACCCCCCTCCAGCTAAGAGTATATTAGCATTACATATTGTACATTACAGGCACTATACTGTTTTTATGAACCGCACAGATGGTCCGCTCCTCACACATCGCAGCCAGTAATGTTATTCTGTACATCTGCTGCAGGCACTGAAAGACAAGAAGGTCCAAGTGGAAGAAAAGAAGCCGCTACGCTTCCTTTCTAGGGTGGAGAAACCCGTGCCTCGTCCCCCAACACCTGTTGTGGACGTGCCTGCTGAGGTAATCTTCTCATAGCCCTACTGTAGCTATGGGGGAATACACACTCCCACACCACGTCCTTTCCGCATCTTGATTTTCTCGGCACTAAACTTGGTGCTAAAACTGCTGCTTGTAAAAACAAGATCATTCTGTAGTTTCTGTGGCAGATCCCACATCAGATCCCAGTGGCGTTATGGTTACAATGATGTAAATTACAGCCCACCCAAAAACAAGCAAAAAAGAAAAAAGTTTTTTATATGTATATGAATAAACTTTCGTCATAGACAGCATGAGAAAAAGGTACATGGAAAATATGATATATTTTGCAGGGAGATGAGGAAAAGGAGCTCGCTGTCATTTTTCTCCAGAAGCTGCTCAGAGGCAGATCCATCCAGAACCAGGTACACTGCATGCTACAGTACATTTCCACTGAGTCATACATTATTATTATTATTATTATTATTATTATTATTATTATTATTTTGTACGTGATCAACTGAACCAACACCCAGATTAGATTTCCCACAGTGCATCATGTATTGTGTAATATGTGGATGTGGATGTGACAGCTGGGTCACCTGTGTGTCAGGTCTCAATCTGTCCTGCTGTTCAATGATGTTTTCACTCTTCTGGTGCGTTCCAGATGCTGGAGGGCATGGAGAGGCAACGGGAGCTGATCCGGGAGCTGCGCACCACCCACAGCCTGCAGCAGGAGGAGCAAGATCTGCAGAGAGCGGATAAACAGGTCACACAGGCCCTGCAGAGGCAGGCAGAGATGCGTGAGAGCAGGGTGAGCAGAGAAACAGCCGACTCATTCAACACTTTCAGTATGAGCCATTCACCGTGACGTGCGTGACTACAGCACAGGAAAGGACATGCGCTGATTTACATAACTGACCTCTGCTCCAGTTCCTTCTGGTGTAGAGCATTCCTGCTTTAAATTCTGTACAAGGATATTATTGTTAACAAAAAACACAAATATTTAATTGGAAAGAGATTGGAATAAATAAAATCAAAAGCAGATAAGAAAATATCTTTTTTTTTTTTTTTTTTAATTAGTTAATTATTGACTTACCTACCCATTTATTTAACATTTTTCCAAATCCAACGTTTGGTCTGGCTTAAAATAATTATGAAAAATCAAATGATATATGAATTATCTTTATGAGCTATTTATTCATGCCTATACTGTACATGTATATACAGTACATATAATGTGTAATTTGTGGGATCTTTGCTTGAATCATGATAAATAACATTGACCACTTTTAGTATCCATTTATCTAGGCTTAATTCATACAATTTCAATGTATTGATTAACAGCTTACAGCACATATGCATGTATTCACCATATTTATATGCTTTTAAAGAATATATATATCAATCCTTTTTTTCATCCGCTTATTATTACTTCATGTGGTACACCAAGCCCACTTGAATGAAGTTTTGGATAACATATTACCCCCGGGGGGGCCCATTTCTTTTCTCAGACATCTCAGATACAGAGCTTTGTGGACGGCCTTTCAGGGGAGGTGATCGGCGACATGCTGGACTTCCTGGCGAAGGAGCTGATTCGCCTACAGCAGGAAAGAAGGATCCATGCTTTCATGCTGCTGGCAGAAAGAGACCGCCGCGTTCGCGAGGCTGAAGAGAGTGGGCGGAGACAGATGGAAGAGCAGAGACGGAGAGAGGAAGACGAGATCTTTAGACAGGCGAGCGCACTTCCTTTCCCTAATCCTACTGTACCTCTGCACTCTGGTATCTTCATGTTACTCCTCACAAAGGTTTCATGACCTTGCAAAATCACCTATTATGATTAACGGGTTGAAATATGATAGCCTTTCCTACAAATGATAAACCACATTTACTTTCTATTTCATTGACTTAATTAAATCAACTCAATTAAAAATAAAATGTAAAAAATTAGAATTTTGAAGTTACACTCACTCTCACCCACTCATCGTCTATACTGTTTGATCTTCTATTCAGGGTCACGGGGGGCCTGGAGCCTATCCCAGGAGGCTTAGGGCACACCCTGAACAGGGTACCAATCAATCACAGGGCACACACATATACACTCACTCACACACTATGGGCAATTTGGGAACGCCAGTCAGCCTAATTTGCAGGTCTTTTGACTGTGGGAGGAAACCAGAATACCCAGAGGAAACCCACCAAGCCCGGGGAGAACATGCAAACTCCATGCACACAGAGACGGGAATCAAACCTGGACCCTGGAGGTGCAAGGCCACAGTGCTAACCACTACACCACCGTGCCGCCTTCGAAGTTACAAATTGACTTAATTAGCTAATTACTGATTTGAAGGCTGCATTGTCCAGAGCAGGATAGTACTGGTTCTTAATAAATGTAGTAAATTCACTGAATCTTCAAACCTTGTGCTAACAATCAACTGATGAACAATTCTTTGCTATACCAAAGTGCTTCCAAGGACCAGCAGGTGGCTGTAGCAGACACAAAAGTGGTGATGAACTGTGATACATTTAAGCTTAATATCCAACAATATCCAGATTATCTGGTAGCACTTTGGGTACAAGTGCCATGGAGACTAATAAAGCAAAAAGTTTATTATTTGGTTAATGCATAGATGAAAAGAGCAAGCTGTTGCAACTGTTAAGCAGGGCCGTGGATTTATTATGCTTTGTAGTGGCAGCTGGTGACACAGGAAACTGCAACTGTAGATGGAAGGATGGATTCCAGTAAATACCAGACAATTCTGAAAGCAAAGGTGGCGCAGTCAGTGAAGAAACTGGGTCTGAAAAGACATTAGCTTCTAGAATAGAACAAGGATCCAATACATACCTCAGGATGTAACATGGACTACTTTAGGTAATGCTGGAGCTTTACGACCCTCATAGCGTCCTCACCTGAATATTATTGAAAACCTGCTGCTTTGCTGCTGGGTAAATCATTCAGTGACAACCCCGTAAAATTCCTTGTACTGTAAATAGGTAGTCTGAGAATTTATTTACCATAAGCTTTGTTGTATTGTTTTTACACAACCTATGATTTCACCTATGCTATTTTACAAATKGAATATTTTTTATGTTACACTCTTAAAACTGCTGGGTTAAATGTTAAAGTGCTGAGTTATTTGATCTATTTATTATTATTTAGTAGATTGCCTGTTAGAAATAGCCCAAGTGAAATTAGTTATTACGTTATTACGCTGTTATAACTACTGCAGAGATAGTTAATCAGCGGGAATTTTCACTACTACTACTAATGATAATAATACTGAATGGAGAAAGCGCAGTCAAAGAAGAATCATCATTGAAGTGAAGAATAACGTTTATGAGCCCTGTCGCTTGTTATCAATGGGTACATAGGTTAGGGTTAGAGAGAGAACGCATTTTTGGCTTCAGTAGACACACAATACTTCAGATTGAAACACGACTGCCCCCTACAGGTAATGAACGGCATTTTCACAGCTTCCCGCGAGCTGCCGCGGATGCACGCGAGATCCCTTTTCAAGAAACGTGCGTTCTTAATGGCGGGATCTGTACATGGAAAAACTATCGATATTTTACAGTTTTTAAAAAGTCTTAAACAAGAATAAAAAGAGCATTTTTAGAAGTTGAGATATCCCCTGAAGGTCTATTAGTGAAGAGTGCTGACCTAGCAGGGTGTCCAAACATACAGTATGGATGTGATACAATTACCTTTTTCCTCCCTAAGTTACCTGTGTATTAACTTTTAGCATTTATCTATTTTTCTTTAGAGCATTCTATACAAGCTACAAGTTTGAATACTGTATACTGTATGCTCTCAGGTGATCAAGGTGCACCAGGCCACAGTGGATCTATACCTGGAGGATGTGATCCTGAACAGCGTCGATCAAACAGCCGAGTCGCAGGCCAGAGAAGAAATCCACCACATGGCAGAGGAGCTCAACAACGTCACCTACGCCATGGAGGAAATGTAAGCGACAGAACAGTCACACTAGTGATTCCTTAATCCTAAGCTTCAGATCATGCCTTGCTCCATGTACTCCAGGCCTGTAAACAGGCAGTGTTGTCACCAAGCATTAAGGCATGTGGAATGTGTTGTGGTGGGAATGTGTTGGAGAAACCTTGCTATTTTAGATGGTAATTGTGAGAATTATGTTATTTATTACAGAGTGGTTTTCAGAGAATCAGGAACCCATTATGTTTCATATCCATGAGTGTGTTGAGGGTCATGGTGACAGCAATGGTGTGTGGGTAGAAGATGGCGGCTATAAAACATAAAAAAACTAAATACATTTATCTCGAGCGATGGCTTTGACAGGCTGGAAATAATCATTGGTCCTGTAGGTTAAAAAAAAAAAAATTATATATATATACAGTACTGAGTGCTAAATGGTGTGTTATTGAAAATCATGAGATGCTGAGAGAAGGGGTATTGAATGTGAGTTTATAGGCAACCAGATACAGAGCTGAAATTGTGTGACATAAAAGGTGGTTTAGAAAATGATTTTCTTGGAAAGAAAATGCCCGCTTGGTTGCTTCCTGAGGATCATGTACAGAAGACGGTTTCTTGATTGCTACTACCTTCTTCATTATCATCCAACAGTGTTCTGTAGGGTTTAGTTCTGGAGTTGCCCTGGACCATGGCTTGGGAGCTGAATACCATTGTCACAAAAGCCAGTTTTTCACTAATATTTGAGTTAATTAGCACCACTCATCAAACAGATGGCTAGAACTGATTAATGACATCACCCGTTTGTGCACAGAGCGAACTATAATACATGGTATATGTTGTCTTAATACTTTTGACCACTTTGTTTTTTTGTGGATGTGTCTCTCATTTGAGCATTTTAAGTCTAATCTCAGTCTGTTTCTTTTTTATACTTTATTCTATGAGTATTAATGCTGAGATATACAGTACTTGCGTCAACAGATTTCTTCATATTTAGCAGTGTAAATGATTTCGATGTCTCTGATGTTCCTCCTTCTTCTTGTGTCTGTGCAGGAGGAGCTTTGAGCAGTCAGAGGAGATTGTAGCTCAGCTTGTCTACAGCTTCCTCATTCCTGACGTACATAAGAACATTGCCCGTGATAGAGGTGGGTTATTTCTCACAATGCAAAGAATTTGGCTGATATTGTTCGAGCAGAACTTGACAATAAAGCAGGTCCAACCATGTTCAGATAGATAAAAGAGAGATAAAAGAAAAAAGGAGGCGCACGGTATACAGTACATGTGCAGCTGAAACTGAGATTAAGGGTCAGTCATTGGCATTTTGGAAAATGAAGCGTAAATATGTAGGGAAAAGTGCACAGGGATTCTCTGTAAACTGACTTTGAATGAGTCTGGACTTAATGCAAATGTTTTGTAAGTTCATTTGCTTAAGAAGTCTGGAGGCTAATATCATGCATGTAAATAGTTACTAAATGATCCGTTAAATCGATATGTGTCCTGTTTACAGTTTTGACATGCAGTATACATACTGTACACAGGCACACTATCGCGCAGTTTGGGATCACTTGCAAATTTCTTTGCATTCTACATTCTAGCTATGATAACACAAATGGAATGAGTTCATAATTTAACAACAACAATAACAGCAGTCATTTAAAGACACAGAGGAGAGAAGTTTATTAAGAGTTACCAGCCTCAGAAATCACCAAT
>QMIH01000881.1:46770-63587 GCA_003987875.1 Clarias batrachus
TATATATATATGATCCAGTAGGATCCAGTAAGATTGGAAAGATTATTACTACCTAATACATGATCTTATTGTTACTCAAAATTCAAGAAAATCCAACTAACTCACAACTAACAACTATCTCACTAATTAATCACATCCATCAGCAGGTTCGTTTCCATGGACCATAATAATCCGAAATAACATCTCACTCGAATAAAATGCATCATATAAACAATTTTCAATAGGAATAAGAGGGGTGCTGTAAACCTTTGATAATACATTTAAAAGGTAACTCTTAACCTTGTAAACACTTGATCTGATCCCCGTGGGGTAACATTATGTGAATTTTGCTTGCATTTCTGATCGATCAGTTCTGTAAACAGCTCTCTCCCACCTATGTTTACTTCAGACTTTCATCTACTAAGGAAGGAGCTCTGATTGGCTCATTATTTCATTTGCAATAAAGCATCTAACCAATTATAGATTAGATTGAATTGTTATAACCGATCGTAAGGCAAAGAGAGGGAGTTAATGGAAAAGATCAACTAAAAGTTGGAGTAAAATACTTCTTCCACTTTTGCTATTAAACGTGCAGAACCACTTTGAGTACTTAAAAATGAATGCTTTGAATTACATTAAAATTTTAGTTAGATATTATTATACATAGTGCATTTAAAAATTACAATGTCACAATCGAAAGAAAATGAGTGAAGTGAGCATGTGATATATGTAAAAATCTAAATTCTCAGATTGTCCCTTTGCTTTGAGAATAAACACACGTTATAAGATCAGTGTAAGTTGGAATCTCTAAATGGAATGAATTGAGTTAGATTGAAGTAATATTGTCCATAGCTACGTAGCTACTACTGAAATTTTAAACCAAGACCAGGAGTTGTCCAGCTGCATTGGTTTAGTTCAGCGGTTGGGTGTTTATCTAATGATCTGAGTGTTGTCACTTCATAATATAATATAATGTCTGTTATTAACAGTCACTTCAAAGTGTTTTTCTGACCTGGAGTTAGCCAAATCACAAAAGGTCGCAATTTATGTTCCATTTAGTCATAACAGCTTGAAACCTAATAGTCAGTCATTCCCAGGTATGAATTGCGTTGCAAGGCAAATTAATACTTCACCCAAATTACAGACAGACATTTACAGTGTATTCTCTGAGTTGGATAATTGTACTAGCATTGCCTCTGAAGTAAGTCACAAACATTCTTCTTAGCATTCTGTTTCCATGGAAAATGTGAAATCAGTTGGTAAATACGTCTTTAATCCAAGTCCTTCCAGCTTTCCATACAATAGACGTTATGACTAATTATTTTGACTTATATTTGGGTTAATTAGCACAACTCATCAGACAGGTGTTGTTGTTTTTTGGAAAACTCATGATAATTTGTTGTTTTAAAAGGAGGTTGATTATTTCATTACTTGATGCCATTCAGCAAGAATTACATTATGAATTTAACATCAGGTTACTGTTCATACAAACCCATCGCGTTAAAGACAATGGTGCAACAAAAAGTACAGCATAATACCCAGGGAATCATGGGTGAACTACTCAGCATCCTTCAGAAACAGTGTAAACTAGACAGCCAGCAAGATTTATTCATTCATTCATTCTTCTTTTCTTGGTGGAGGATAAGACGTTCAGTCCAGTCATTTCTTTCCCTAGCCTCAACAGCGAACTCTTCTTTGAGATCCCCAGATGTTCCTAAGCCAACCATGAAATTTAATATCTCTAGTAGATTTTGTGACCCGATTTATCTCACATCTGTGCAAAAACCGTCTCAAGTGACTGCTTCAATTATCAGTATTAGACCCTAGGCTGAGGTTAATTACTCTTTCCTGGAAGATAAGCTCATCAACCTTGCAGAGGAACCTCATATCACTACCTACAGCCTGAGACCACAGGGAGATACAGTAGACTGCACCGTAAACAGAGATCCTTGTCCACAGACTGAGCTCCTGGTTCTTCTCTAGTGTATTACAACAACTAGAATCTTATAGTTGAACCGGTTCGTTTAAAAATAAGATCCCAAGCTAAATGAACTCCTCTACCACCAGGAAGATTTCGAACTCAAGCAGAAGGAACCGTCCCACTCTTTTCCCAAAGAGAACCATGGCCTCTGACTTGCAGATGCTAATTTTCCTCTCACCCACTTCACTCTGAGTAGAGCAACATTTCAGTGCGTGCCTTTCTGAATAAATTGTCTTGAACCTCTCCTCCAGACTTCAGCCTAGATATTATATGCATTTTCCTCTGTTTTTTTTTTCTCTCTCATAAGTACCCCCTCTATTCTTTCAGTGAAGCAGAGTCAAAGGAGGCACTTGCATGCAGCTCATACCCTTGTCCACGGCCCCGACAGCTCCTCCACAACCCCCCGGCCTCTCTCTCCTTCAACAAGAGCCTCCACCTCGTTCCTTTCTCAGATAGTCAAGCAGGTCGAGGAAGCTTCACACAACATCGATCACCATGAGGAGAACGAACACATTGATTAAGGGACATTGGTAAGAACTATCCTACTGTACTGTATATGGCTAAAGATTCATGGACATCTGACCATTTCACCCATATTGGTTTTTAGATAATATGGTCCTGATTTTGGTTTATTGTATGCTCCACTCTTTTGAGACAGCTTTCCACCAAATACACAAGAGCATTATTGAGGTCAGGTACTATGAAAGTAGGTGAGGGGTAACTCACCTGGGGTAACTGGGATACAGTTGACATTTCAATTCATCACAAAAGTGTTTATTGTAACCTGGGCAAACCATGGCTTCATGGTGCTGGCTTTGTGCACAAGGGTAATTGTTGTGATGCGACAGGTTTGGGCCTCCTAATTGCAGTGAAAGGAAACTAATGCTACAGTACAAAGGCAGTGGTAAGGACATTGTCAAGAACTACAGGGTGGTTGAAAAGTAACTAGGCATTAAATTGTTAATAAAGTCCATATTTTTAATACAAATTTTTTGAAACTAATTGTACATGTTCTTTATTACATTAAAAAAATGAAAGCAAATCATTAAATTTCAACGTAGGCGTCAACCAGTCTCCTCAACAGCCAGGGGGATGGAACACTTTTGAAAGACGTCGTCTGTAATATTGCTGAGAACCTTCTGAATCACTGTGTCCAAGTCCTCCAGTGTGTGAGACTTTATCCTTCTTTTTGTAGCCCCACAGGGGAAAAAAATCACATGGAGTAGGATTTGGACTTCTTGGAGGCCATTCATGAGGTTCACTTCCTCCCCGAGAGTGTGCGTGGTTAGACCAGCATTTTTCAGGATGTTGGTCCTGGAAAATGCTGGTCTAACAGTGCGAGCAAAATGGGGAGAGACTGTTTTCAACATGACTCAAGTGATACTACAAATTCTCTAGCCATTAAATATTGCCTAGTTAATTTTCACCCACTCTATATTAGTTGGTGCGATGGTTACTGATGGTGTCCACAAATTTTTGGCCACATAGTGTACGATCTCATTTTATTATCATTATCTCCATAATAATAATAGTCATAATATTTTCATTTTGGTGTAAATCAGATATTAAAATAGTCATTATTATTGGTTTGTTTATTGACCTTTTTATGTATTGATGCACAGGTGACTTATGGAGAATCATGAAAAATGCAGATATGTAGTGTGGACTTCACGCTTCCTGCCTCACTTCCTGATGCCTCATGAATAAAAATTTGGTTATGGGTTAATTACGTATGAAGTTTCTTTTTTTTATTGAAAGAATACAAATAGAATACAAATGCATTAAGTACACAGTTAACAATAATAACAACAGCAATTACCTCACTTTTTAATTCTCTTAAACTAATTCAATATAATAGGAAGAATGATTATGTATTACAGTAAGTTTCAGAGTCTGCTTTGGCCTTTTTGTTTGGTCAGTGTGCATGACCAAACAAAAGGCTAAAGACAGTGTTCCTCAGAGTGCCTCTTCAGAAAAGATGAAAGATTGGTGGCGATTTGTCAGTAGGTTGTGTCGCCAAGTCAGTAAGAAGGCTGACCGTTTATTAACATGCAGTCACTAGAGAACATTTTGCCCCCAAAAAACAACAAAAACACTTCGACTACTTAGAAGAAGAAGGGGCGGATTTCCTCATGTTGCTCCGGTTTCCTCCCATCGTCCAAAGACCTCCAGTGGCATTGCCAAACTGCCCGTAGTGTGTGAAATGAGCATGTGAGTGTGTATGTGTGTGTGTGTGTGTGTGTGTGTGTGGCCTGCGATGAATTGGCACCCCATCCAGGGTGTACACCGCCTCGTGCCCCAAGTCTCCCGGGATAGGCTCCAGACGATGAGCGAATGAAAAGAAGAAAAAGAAAAATATCTCAGTGAACAAATGTATTTTTTTATATTCTACAGTAGCAATCCAGATATCCAGAAATTGATTGCATTAAATCATCCTCTACTGTTCATAATTGTCAGGTTCCGACCATTGAGACTGATCATTTGTGTATTTTGGTTGTTAACCTTGCTGTGGCACTGATGCATTTTTAACCCCAGAAATATTGTGATGATGTGGGAGAAAAAACACACACTTTAGCAAAATCACACTCAAGGTCGTGTTCTTGTAGTGAATATCAGCACAGCTGTGATATCTTTAGCACGTCCCTATGACCACATCACAGCCGTGCTGATACTCAGCAAAATGAGAGCCATGACCTTACCAAAAATGAAAGGAAAAAAAGTACTCCAGGAAGCTGGAGAACTATTTCTCAACACTACATTAAAAATACAAGGAAGTCTGACTCATTAAAAGCTAACTATGAAGAAATGAGGGTGGCTCAAGAGTTTTGCATATATACTGCACTGTATATATCATTCTGTATATATAATAAATTTGCATATCATATATAATACTGTATATTAACCAGTTTAAAGGAGTATAATATGTTTCCTTTAAACTTCACAAACATGTTTCCATGCTGCCTTCATTTTAACCAACACCTCATTACATTTGTGCATAAGCAGTCCGGTTCAAGCATGAACGAAACACACAGAGTGCTCGTGATGCAAGACGAGCACCTAATTTATCTCTTGATGCATCTGCTCGTGTCATTTTTAGGTCGGAAAATGTAAGAAAAAGCATGTGGGTAAGAGCAGGCTGGACACTGTGCTACATTATATAGAGGGCCTCACTGCCACATAGCTTCCTAAATAAGTGGTTACATATGTGGTGGGCGGTTACATAAACCACGCTGAAGTTTTTTCTACACCACCATGTGTTTTATTCCTCTAATACAACAACAATGTGCCAATAATTACAATATTTATGTATTAAAGAGCAACACTGATTTTTTTTCATTAGTTTATATTTACATTTACATTTGCTCCATTCTCTTTTCTTGACAAAAAGTAGCATGTTCCTAGTTAAATTTAGAAGAGAAAGGATTTGCCAGTGGTTATGGCTTTAGACTATTGAACGTTAGACTACTTACCAGACAACTTAAACCCCAGCACCACAAAGTTGCACCTGTTGGGCCCTTGAGCAAGGCCCGTAACCCACAACTGCTCAGATATACTGTATAATGAAAAAAAATGCAAGTCGCTCTGGATAAGGGAGTCTGCCAAATGCCATACTGTAACTGTTAAAGTAAATATAGCACAATGTTTAAAGGAAGAGAATTACTGATGATGCAGCAAGCCGGTTTAGTGGTTAGCACTGTCACCTTGCACTTCCAGGGTTCGGGGTTTGAATCTCGCCTCTGCTCTGTTTGCACAGAGTTTGCATGTTCCCATTGTACTCTGAGGTTTCCTCTCACATGTCAAAAGACACAGTTTCAGTTTATTAGCTATGTGCGCTTGTGCACTGTAATTGGCCGGCACCCCATCCAGAGTGTACCATGTCTTGTGCCCTAAGTTACCTGGCATATGCTCCAGGCTCCCAAATCAATTGTGTCCTATTTAAAGAAAATGTTTAAAAAATATAAATAAATTATGACACTGCACAGACAGTGAAATTAATTATGACTAAGCTACTGTAAAATTGACAGCATTTCACAGTATACTTTACTATAAATATGGTTGTTTACTTTAAGGTTGTTTGCAGTTTTCTACTATGGACCTTTCAGACTTTTATTGGCAACCTATAAAATGTAGACTACATTTATTAACATTAATGTTAATGTTAATATAATCCCATGTGGCCTCACATCTCCAGGCTCCAGGGTCCGGGGTTCAATTCCCACCTCGGGTCTGAGTGGAGTTTGAGGGGTGGAGTGGGGCGAGTATGAAGCACTCCAGCATAGTGGTTAGCACTGGTTTCGATTGCCACCTTGGGTCTTGCCAGTGGAGTTTGAAGCACTGTACCTCCAGGGTTGACGGTTTGATTCCCGCCTTGTGCATGGGATGTTCTCCGTGTGCTTGGTGGGTTTCTGCCGGGTCCTCCGGTTTCCTCCCACAGTCCAAAGACATGCAGATTAGGCCAATGTGTATTCCCAAAATGACCATAGTGTGTGCCCTGCGATGGATTCTCACCGCATCCGGAGTGTACCCCGCCTCGTGTCTCTTGGGATAGGCTCCAGGCCCCCTGTATACAGGATACAGCGGTATAGACATGAGTGAGTGAGTAAATATGTATTATTATATGCATGCTCAAATAATAAAATCCTATGATTTGAATCACAGCTGAAACACCTGCTGTGGTTTCAAACAAGTGAAATAAACTTTCATTCATAAGCAAATGTGTAGTTCTGTGAGTACGTTGTCCCAAAAAAAAAAAAAACCCAAGGCAAGACTAACTGGAAAAACAACAACAGTCGCAGCTCCAGCACTCAGTCCACGCATATTATTACTCCTGTTCCAGGAAGTGCTACTTCCGGGCTCTGAGAGTGCGCCTCTGCGCTTCAGCTCACACCGTGTGTCGGTCCTCCACAGCGCGCGCGCGCGTGTGTGTGCTCGCGGAGAACCTAAAGAGAGAACGCGGCACGAGCGGTGCAGAAACCCGCGAAATCTGTCCGCTTTGAAGTCGCAGCCTGACTTTGATCGGAACCAGCGCGTGACAGTGTAACGTCTGATCATGGGATATTACGGGACCCGCGCGCGCATGACCTGATTATGATGATGACATGGTGAGTCGAGTTTTTTTTTTTTTTGGAAAAAAAAACTTTCTGAAACTTCTTACACAATACAGTGTGCTTCGCAAATAAATACAGTGAGGGAAAGATTGACACATTGATCTCGCAAATCAGTCCTAAAGGCATAAAGTGAGAAAATGTCTGTACAGTAAATCTGTCCTTATCAGAGATCCAGAGACAATCTAAGCTGAGAACACAGTACAGATTGTCTACCAGGGCTGTCTCTGTCCACCGTGTAGACAATGTGCATTGCTTCTGAGGCAGGTCCAAGGTCCTTAGGTGATTTAGAAACAACTAACAGCACTTTGAAATCTGTGCTGTAAGCTGACTGGAGGTCACATTGCTGGAAAAATGTGTTTTTTATGTTAGTGATAGTATTCTAAAGGACTTTTTGTAAAAACTGCTACACACATGGGTGAGACTTCTTAGGTCTTGTCTGGATGCAAACCCTTTTCATACATTTGATCTTGGACAGTGGGGTCCAAAAGTGGTCTAAGATCACTTAAAATAAGAAACAAAGGTTTGTGGTTATAACTCTGTGTGCATGGGGTTTGCATGTTCTCGTTTCTTCCAACAGTCCAAAGACATGCCGATTAGGCTAATCAGTGTTCCTAAACTGCCCGTAGTGTGTGTGAATGAGCATGTGTGTGCACCCAGTTCAGGGTGTACACCACCTCGGGCACTAAGTCGACTAGTATAGGCTCCAGGACCCCCATGACCCTGTACACAGGGTAAAGCGGTATAGACGATGAGTGAGTGAGAGTACAAAGAGAAACTCTTTAAATAAAAAAAGAGAGTAAATGATCTGTATCCTGAATTCAAGATACAGATCATTTACTCTATTTTTTATTCAAAGAGTTTCTCTTTTATTCATCTGCACTATTCCTGGGGCAATTTGTGATAGTGACAGTGTTAACTGCTTTGTACAAAAGGTCATGTGTTGTTTATAGCAAAATAGGGACATATGAGAAACTTAGAAATTATTTTTAAAAATGTTTTAACTCTATTTGTTGCTGATAATGTAATAATTCAATGAAATTATTATAAATAAAAAAATTGACATTGGTGGCTCATTGGTACAGTTTGATGCAGTGCCGGTCCTAAATCAAAGGCAGGGTTTCTCCAGGAAGGGTATCTGATGTAAAACCTGTGCTAAGTGGAAGGTGGCGACGCCTCGACAAAAGCAGACTAAAGACTAACAACAATTATATTTTTAAAAAATGCAAAATAGAAGCATTTTCACTAGTGGTGTAAGACGTTTGGATACCACTTTATGCACCTTTTAGGGAAATATAAGATGTTAATCACTTCCGGCATTTTATTAAAATTTTTATATAAATCATATATATATTTGTGCCACTTGATGTTACATCATTATATTTGTGTGCCAAGTGTCAAAACATAAAAAAATGTTGTTTTGCATTATGTGACAGTCTTAAACGGTGTAAACGTTCTAGTATGGGTCCAAAATTTAGCTTTACATTTTTTAGGGGTAAGAATCACCCAGGACCACCTGATATTATATTATCATGATACCTACTGTAAGTGTTGATTCGTTTAGTATTATAATTTTATAAATACCTCAGTTCAATATCATTCTTTTTTTTTAATTTTTTTTTTTAGATTTTGTTAAAATTCTAAGTAAACTTTGCAAGTAACTTAATCCTACCACACCATGCTGTGCCAGGTCCTGATGTGTAAATAGTTTAGAGAGCGCCACCTGTAGGGTTATAGAGGAACTACAACATATTACCACTTTATATAACTGCCAACATATATAAATTAAAAATTATTGTATGCAGGATAATTCTTATATGAATTTTATCCCTTTGGACACTGCTGAGTTTGATGTTGTTGAGATGTAAAAGTAAAATCTGTTGATGCGGTTGGACTGCTGAAGCTGAGACTTGTGTCAAAAACATTTTTGGTGGTTTGTGGCTTTCCAAGCATCACCTTCGAGGATGACAATAACCCCAAGCTATTCCTCTGTTTTGCCCTTGATGAGGTAAAGAATGTTTCGACGCATCTAATCATCAGTCACATTTACTCTTTTAGTGCATCTCTAGGACTGTATGTTCTTGGGAAAGTGTTATGATAGGGATGTATGGAAGCAATGCAGAGTGTGTTTTTCCTCTAGAATTTACTTAGCGGAAGCACGTACTGTTTAAAATGAGTTTCGAGAGGTATTTCCTGTTGAGTCTGGGTTCAAATGTAAATGTTTTCCTTGTCACAGCTGCACTTATAGAAAATCATCTGTATAATCAGATTTGAGAACTGTGAGCAGAGGTATAAGGTACAAAGAAAACAGGTTGAGGAGTTCTCATTTCCTTTTTTGCAGGGTTTCTATTGGGTTTATGAAAATGCATCGAGCAGGTTCCAGTTTTTCACTACGGCTGGAAATTATTGATTATATTTTGATTTTATAGACTCAACAGTTTTCATAGATAGTGTTGTACAGAAGTGACTAGATATCAGAAGTCACATGTTTGTTCTGCTTTTGTTCTGTTTTTTTTTTGGGGGGGGGGGGAGTGGGTTGTGTAACCCTGTATTTCCAGATTCTCCTTTAATTTCCCCCTGAACTATTTTAGGATATCTCTGAGTTATCATATCTCACAGCTGCTATAACAGTAAACTTTCAGTATATGGAAAAAATAACCATACAAAGTTCGAAAACACTGATCTGAGTGAAGATACTGACAATGCTGGAGCATATTTGTGTCCAAGCGATACTGTATCTTTGCCTAGTGATCTGCTTTACGGCAGGGCAGCGCTGTCACAAATCAGGAACATTGTGTTCTTTAACTGCAGTTCAGCCCAAGACTTCCTCTGTACTCCACTGAGTGGCCTTGTCTGGGTAATTGCCTCGTGTTTCAGGTTATCATTATTAATAAACTGTAATTTGACTGAACTGAATTTGTGAATAGAAGCCCTTTATCTTGACCTCGCATTCGAGCAATGCAGCGAAAGGAAACCTGCAATTGCATGAAGGTTTTGTGCTCTCCATTCATGATCAGGAGGCGGTTTAAATGCCTTTGTTGAAATGAATCAACAATACAGTAAGTCTGATATCTGACCGGAGGTACATGTATACCAGATACCTAGATAATTACACATGACTGTACCCTTATGAGAAAATACTCCACATCAGGGTGACATGAAACGGCGAAACAGCCCGATTATTTCTGTATGGCACGGCCTGAAGTGTGTTCTTCCACTTACAGTAGACCACAGCAATTTGCAGACACTATTTGAATTCATTAATAATAAACAGGCGGCACGGTGGTTTAGTGGTTAACACTGTTACAGTACCTTGCATTTCCGGGGGCCGGGTTCGATTCCCCGCCTCATGTCTGTGTGCATGTTCTCCGCGTGCTTGGTGGGGTACTGCTGTTTCCTTCCACATTTCAAAGGCATGCTGATTAGGCAAATTGTTGTTCCAAAATTGGCCGTAGTGCACAAGCGTGTGTGTGTGTGTGTGTGTGAGCCCTAACCCTAACCCTAACCCTAACCCTAACCCGTCCAGGATGTACCCCGTCTCCTGAGATAGACTCCAGGCCCCCATTGCGGGAAATAAACCCAGGACCTGGAGGTGCACGGCGACAGTGCTAACCACTAAGCCAGCATGCCGCCAAATGTTGCATAAATGTTGCATAAATGTTGCATTAATGTCTCCTAACAAAAAAAACAACAACACCTAATGTTTTCTTTGTGTGGAAAAAGATACAAAGTCCATGTCTTTGAGCTGTTACTGTATAAACAAAACCTATTTGACCAAGTATGTTCACATAATCCAGCTGGAACATCTTATTTCAATACATCGAATTAATTCAATTTATCAATATATATAAACTGAATGAAAAATAAAATTCTGAAATTTAACCATGTTGTTATACTTTGTAAACGTCCATGTGTCCACGTGTGAGCAGGTTTCTAGTTATTTTCTCATCACACAGAAAGCCTTCCTCTGTAGTAAGTATAGTAGTGATAAAAAAGGAAAATCGTAATTAAGCATTCAGTCAGCATGAACCGATTGCGCAACCTACGTCAGTGACAAACTACATTACAGATGTTCTAAAATAATGTAAATACTGTTAGAATGTGATTGTGAGTGTTAAGAAAGTAATTGCTAACAGCACTACTAAGACAGTGGCATGGTTTGCATCAAATGCCGAAGAAACCGAAGCTGCCCGCATGGTTAGTTTTGTATTTGAACACGCTCAGGACTATCTCCACTCGTTTTATATGTAAGTTTATGAATGAGTCGGCGCTTTTTCCGGCATTTAGCAGACGCCCTTATCCGGAGCAACTTACATTTTACCTCGTTATACTGTACGTCTGAGCAGTTGAGGGTTTGAACCTGCGACCTCCCGATCACTAGTCTAAGTGACACATGAAGGTGTGAGTGCACTGCTGCTTGTTATTATGATGCATGTACAGTAGTGCAGCGTATTGGGGAGAGGAACATCTGGACAATACTATCAATCCAGGAATGCTTATTGCATTTGAGGAACCAATTATCTAGTCCCTTGCTGGTTTCAAATTGAATCAAGCTGGTGGAGTAGTGGTTATCACCGTGGCCTCTCACCACAGGGGTTGAGGGTTCTATTCCCACCATGCTCTCTCCCTGTGCTTGGTGGGTTTCCTCTGGTTTCCTCCAACAGTCCAAAGACATGCAGAGTAGATTAACTGATGTTCCAAATTTGCTGTAGGTGCATGTTGTGGTGGATTGTGGTGGTCTCCTGGGATAGGCTCCAGTCTTCCTGTGACCCTGTATAGGATGAGATGAGATTTGATACAATGTACATTAAAATGTCTCTCAGGAACTCCTTCACTGTCCCAAACATGTGGCTTTAAGTGAGGTCAGGACTGTATGGGGATGGTTGAATAACTCCTGTTATTCAATGAAATGGTGTTGGTGTGTTCAGTTCACACGGACAGATGCGTCTCTCATGAATCACCTGTTCTACTTAATTAATGCCAACTGCAGTGGGCTCCGAGCCACCCGATTTATAAAAGGATACTAAGGGGAAAAAGAGGTCATAGTTTTGGCGGCACTGTGGCATGGTGGTTAGCACTGCGGCCTCACACTTCCAGGGTTGAGGGTCCGAGTTCCATCTTTGGATCTGTGTGTGTGTTTGTGTGGAATCTGTCTGTTCTCCCTGGTTTCCTCTATAGACTCCAGTTTCTACAGTCTTTTACGGTCAAAAATATGCAGATTAGACGAATAGTCATTTCCAAATGGCTGGAGTGTGTGTGTGTGTGCTTGGGCCCTGCAATGATTCGGCTTTAGGCGTCCATAATAGGACGTATTTTGTATTTTCTTAAGTTTTCCACCGAAATATAATTCTTCTTACACCCCAGTAAGAGTCAAATACAGAATACCACCAAATTATATATATTATATATATATTATATACAAAATATTTCTTGAACCATTAAACCAATATGTTCACTAGTTCTCCTGGGCCCCATCTGGTTTTTCTACAGGTTCTCCAGTTTCCTTCTCCAAAAAAAAAAAGTGAAAGTGGCTGTATTGTTTATAGGGAATTGCCTGTGTGAGTTGTATGCATGCGTGGTGCCTAGCAATGACCAGGCTCTCTCTATTCAGTGTCTATTCCCACTGCACAACTACAATTCCTAAGACAGACTCTGAATGCACTGCCTCCCTGACCAGGAAACGGCGGTTATACTGATGATGAATCAACGAACATACAGGAATATATTGCCTGTTATAGTACGGTATATCTGTGCCCCGTTAGAAAGATAACTACAGCCTCAAAGTCCTACTGCCTCCGTGAGCTCCGAACCTAAGAACACGTTTCCATGGAAGCGTATTAATGAAATTGCACTAGACGAGAAAAAAAAGCTTTACATGTTAATCGGCTGTTGATGTTCACCTGAAAGGCCCGGCTCATTTGCAGACGGCGCATCATTATTTCCAGCAGAGTGGATTTCTCCACCATGTTAACATTAATCCCTCCCAGTTTATCCGGGCTCGGGACTGGCACTGCATCCAGTGGGTGGGGTTTGGGCAAAAGCTGGGAATCGGACCCGGGCCTTCCAGATGTTTAAGCGTTTTATGATGGATGGACTAATAACATGATTCCTAATAAACAAGCTATTTAATTCAAATAATTAACACGGTTCATACTCCAATAGCATTTTGAAAGTGAAAACACTGCGTTTGTCGATGAATGACTGGTTTTTGCATAGTCTCCTCATAAAGCTCAGGTGTGTTTGCATGAGTGTGCCTGGGGTTGCCTGGGGTTTATTGTAAACACAGTGTGCAGTTCCCATACTCAAATTGGATTCCGTAATGATTCTATAGAAATCACGTACACACTCACACACTCATTCACACAGAATGCCAATTAGACTAACCTGCATGGCTTTAGACTGTATGAGATAACCGGAGAACCCGGAGGGAACACACCAAGCACGGGGAGAACATGCAAACTCCATGCACACAAAGGTGGGAATCGAACACGGACCCTGGAGTGCTGCAGTAACCATGTGCCGCCATCATACCTATTAATACGGCTGCATTACTGACTTGTGTGACTCTCACATGATTCATCTTCATTAAGAGTTTATCCTTGTCTGTGTCACGGTGATGCTCGATGTCGATTTTAGGCCAAATCAAAAAACCTTCTTATGCACAAATGTCCTCTTATGCCGTAGTCCTACTCCGATGCAGCACTTTGCCCGATGCTCGTCGGACAGGGTTGCCAGATTGGTGTAGGTTTAAATACTTTGTAATGGACCAAAAAACTAAATCTTTACTGGTTTATGTACATATAGTCCATCTACTTTATTATCTCTTTCCTCTAAACTGCCAAAGGTTTCTGGATCAACATCACATAGAAGAAAACATTTGATAATATGGCTTTAACTTTAATGCTCCATATAGAGAGAGAAATCTGACTGAAGCACCTTAAGTGTTCTAAGAGCAGATGAAAATGAAAGCTTAAATCATGCAGTAATTAAACATGACCGCAGTCATACTCCTCGATCGGAACCATTTAAGATTATAATGGACTAGCAATTTTCTCCCGGTCTTTCACTAACCTCATGCTCATTCTCTCCAGCGCCTGACGTTAGTACTGAACAGCATTTAGTACTGAATGTGCTGTCTTTTATACCACAAAACAAAAGAAACTAGTTACGCTCCACTTACAGAGCCATCTACGTTCCACAGCACAGTCATTTCAGTCCATTCATCGAAGACGCTGTGAAAAAAGTCATTTCTCAGTATAGATTATCGGGACAAAGTGTTCAGTGAGCCGCACTGATCCGTAGGTCAGTTCAGGTCAGGTCTAAATCGCTTCCCCTACCAATGTTAATTCACATCAAATACTAGGGGTCTGATAATTTTAGATCCTCATACTGTACTTCATACATTACGTCTATCACTACTGGTGCTATTCTATTACTCAGAATGAGTTTGCTCTCTTGGGTGGTGGTTTGGTCATCAATTCAAATTGAATTGAAATAAACTACATGTATTGTTAGTGTTTTTTAATATGTCCATATTGATGACATCAACGTTGCCATGCCTCCTCCTCCCTCTTCCTTATCCCTTATATGGCAACGGTTCACCGGAACCCCTTTTTGTTTCCAGATTTCTATAGAACAAGGCAATGTCTCATTCTCTTTGATGTACAGTAGTAGACACAGGAAATGGCTTAAGACGTCTATACATTTTGTCCTGTGAATAAGCTAGAGGACATTCCAGCAATCCATTGTGCATGTGTGTGTGTGTGTGTGTGTGTGTGTGTGTGTGTGTGTGTGTGTGTGTGTGTGTGTGTGTGTGTTTGTTTCTCTATTGGTCTACACGCATGTCAGAGCTAAGAGCACAGGTCACACAGTCCATTTCTTAACGGATTTATCAAGTTTATAAATTTTTTTGGCCCACAGTGTGTGTGTGTGTGTGTGTATATATATATATATATAGATCATCTCATCTATACCGCTTTATCCTGGGGTCACGGGGTCTGGAGTCTATCCCAGGAGACTTTGTACACCTTGTACAGGGTGCCAATCAATCGCAGGGCACACACACATACACTCATTTACCCACTCATTCACACACTCACAAACAGCTATCTGTTGTACGCTTTTCTGGAGGCAGGGTTTAGAATTTAGAGTAACAACAATCTTTTTTGTGTGTGTGTGTGTGTTTTTGTATTTAAATGTACCAAGAGGATAGAAGATCTTCCCCAAGCTACAGTGAGTCATGCCACATTCAGATGAAGTAATCACTCAGGGTGAAGTTTTCATTCCTCTGCCATGATAAAGACTTGTAGCCACATGAAGGTGAAACTTGATCTTGATTCCTGATAAACACAAGTAATGCATCACTGAAGAGTGAAATTGCATGCACAGGGGCATTGTCGTGCACGCAGGAACACGTCCGGGACGCTTGGATGCAATAAGCAGACTTTGTAATGTCACAACTTACAACGGAACCAATCTGATGGTCACTACAAGCAGATTTTTAAAAATGATCTCGAAAGCCTGATCCCGTGATCCCAGCAGAACCGTTTGGCTGTTAAATCATTATGGTAGTGTTACAGTCACCCCCCGATACGAGGGGCAGTGTAGTGATGGGAAGTTTGAATCATTTTAGTGACTCGGTTCTTTGAATCTCGTTCATCAAAATGAACGAGTCATTTAGTTCATTTTGTTCTTTTGACCAGATATAAAATAAAACGTTACATTTTCAATAAACAGACCTCCAACACGTCTACATTCACACATTTCGGCTATAGTTCCAGTAATGAAAATATTACAGTGCAGCTAAGGACATATTATTATGAACAGAATGAGCAGCTCACCGTCATATCTTCTAGTCCGAGTTGTTCGTTCTTTTGAATCTACTGCCCTTCATAGTGTCTATGGGAGTCACATGACAAAAGAACGAACGATTCGGACCAAAGACTCAAAGGTAACGACTCGTTTCTGTTTCCTGTACATAACCTCCGGAGGTTTTGTGATGATTTGCTCATGCACGCCCAGTAGAAAATACTCGTTCTTCCGAGTCACATTAAAGATTCATTCAAAAAGAATGAATCGTTCATGAACGACCCATCACTAGCTCAGTGGTGAAGGCATTGGAAGATTCCTTGAAAGATTCCTGGTTCAAACCTCAACACCGCTAAGTTGTCACTGTTTTGCCCTCGAACAAGGTGCCTAACAATCCACTGCTTTAATTCTGGATAAGGGCGTGTGCCAAATGCTGTAATGTACAAGAAACATAAAATACAGAACACATGCTGTGCAGAGGAAGCAACAGTGTTCTTCTCATGATAGTCTTGATGTAAAGTATAAAAAATGTTTTATAGTTCTAAGGTTGTATTTTCATTGCTTTTTTTGGGATCATTCATGCATTCATTCATTCAGTGATATCTGAACGTCATTGTGTCCCGATATTGAGGGTCAGGTGGATGATTTGTCATCTTAATTATAACATTATTACAATGTCATCCTCTTTCCTGCTGGGATTTTTGTCCTGGTTTTCTTCTTTGGTTTGTTTGCTTTGTTTAATTTGACTTGATTGAACTTTTATGGTTACCTTGTGGGTGAAAAAAATAAATAATAAATCAGTGCACACAGAGTCATCGCTATACAAGCAGTATTTGTTTCTGTTACAGAATTAAATGATAGAATTAAAATGTTTTAAATGTATTTTACATAATTATTTTTTAATAACAGTTAAAATCTCTCTCTCTCTCTCTCTCTCTCTCTCT